>JANIHY010000008.1:54481340-54496077 GCA_027479065.1 Erythroxylum brevipes
TCAAAATCAGCTAGATGAGTTACTTATCCAATACCATGCGCGGAATAAAAAGGCACATAATAATTCAGATGCACTTCCCTACCTCGAGATGTATGAAACTGCTCGAATGATAAAGATAGCCAACGATCTCAAAGAAGTAAACTTCCAGACTAGAAAATTTTATGAAGCACACATGAAAAAACTTATAGATTAACGTATCTTTATACTGCAGATGTGAGTAGTACACATGTAAACTATTTTTATCTTATCTCAAAGAAAGTCATTTCATCTTAGCTCTTCTCCCAACGGATGATTATTTCATTACATTTTCAAATTATTTTTTATTTAACTGTTACGTTAAATTTTGCCCTGCATATAAATTCACTTGACTCTTTCACTGCGCATTTGCGCAGTGTTAACCTGCTAGTTTGTCATCAAAGTGGAATTAATTAGGCATCCGGTCCAGCCCACCGTTTGTTACACGCGTCAAAGCCGTTTTGTTTTTTGTATTTTTTTACCGCTGTTACATTTGACGACGTAAAAACCGAAACGCCTTACGGTAACGCAGCCAACTTTCCATTCTTCCGTCGCAAATCAAAGACTGAAGCTACCAGAAATTGACAACTAATCGATTTTATACGGAGGCCAAACACAAATTGCTACTTTCCTAAGGGCCTACTCCATTCAGCCACCAACTCCTTCCGTTAGAGGGCAGAGATCCGTCGTATTCCACAATCCTCTGGTTTGTTTTCTTGTTGATCTTCGGGAATGTAGACGTTTGTTCATTGATTCCGATGACTTCTGTATTTTGATGTGAATAGAAAATATTCTCTTTTTTCTTTTCTAAGAATAGTGTCGAATTGTATTTCATTTCATTAACCAAATTTTAAGTTTAATCATGCCTCATGTTTAGCGATTTGCGTGGTCCTTTAGTTTGATGTGGAGACTAAAGAGGCAACGCGATTTAATACTGCCATTCTTAATGCGATGATCTTAATTTTGCTGCTTGCAGGATGGCTCTTCCGGATTTAGTTGTTTGTAGTGACAGGAGCTGGTAATGGTTCAGGACATTCCTAGTTGACTGTGGATGTGAATGCATACCTTAGACAATCAATTTCCATGGATGAATCATTGATCACGTCTGGTTCAACTAGGAATTCTAAACATACACCCATTGTTAATAGTAAAAAGTTTTATCGGAGAAATCTACTGACCACTGGTCCTGAAGGATTTCCTCAAAGTGCATATAAGCGTATAACTTCACTAAGCCATGGCATAAACAGTGGTGGTGCATTTGGCAACGCGGCATTGTTTTTACTCAAACTTGCAGCACTAGAAACAGTTCGTAGGATTTCTAAATCAAAGTGTCCACTTGTCTGGCGCGGTATCCAGGTGTTGCAGTTTCTTTGCTACCCACCTTTAAAGTGGATTCAGAAATGGGTTCCATTCAAGGGATTCATAGAAGGCGTGCAGGTTGTTCTTAAATTTATTGCTATCAGTTATGAAACGCTTAGTATTTGTTAGCTGCTCCATGATTATGTAAAAACTAGAATCTTTTTGGTAGATACATGTTCTCTTCTTTCTTAATTCAACTTTAAGTGTATCCTTCACAAAGAAGCTGGAGGGATATCTGCGGAATCACTGAGATTTACGTATTAACACTTTCTGATTTATGAATTAAATAAACTGTGGTAGCTTTAGCGTTAAAGATATGTGTGGCCTTTCTTCTTGGAGTTGGTATTCTGTTATTTACTAATCATTTATTGAAGTGGAAAACATTTTGTACCCTTTTACATTTGCCATGTTTTCCCAAGAGCCTTCAGAATTAAAATTAGGATGGATTGAGGCTGTCAATTTCAATTCTGTCTATCTATGGCATAGAATTGGAATCCCAATTCTTGATCTTATTTGAAGGTACTCAGACATAATTGACATAATTCCAATTCTTAGGGTAGAAGTAAGAAATTGTAATTATACAAAAAATCTCAGGTTTTATTGAAGTAATGAAATTTTGTTTCAACTTTGTGAATTGGAATTGGGATACTAATTTCATTAAAACCAGAATTGGAATTCAAAAATCCAGGATCAAAATGGGTCAGTGATATTTATGGAGAACTGCGCTAACTATCTGTTAACAAATCCTAATATCTTTTCTTTGCTATTGAGCCACTTATGCTCGTGATTCTTGCATCCAAACCTCACCTTAATTCTGTTAACCTTTCATTACATGACAACCATTGATGTTATTTTGCAGCTCATCTTATGCTATTTGTTTTCCTGCATCCTAAAATCAGTTTTAGCTGAGATACTGTTTTTTCTCCTGGACAAGTGTAGAACAAATTCAACTATATTTTAGTCAATTGTTATTTCATTAGTTAGTCATGATCTATGTAAATATTTTGTTGTCATGCATCTTAGTGCTTATCTCACTTCAATGCCATATCGTTAATTTCTTTAATTCACAGAAACTATTGCCATGTAATTGACTGTTTTCCGGCCATAGGCTATTACACACTTCAATTGCTAAATATCCTGCATTATCATAGGATTTGTCCTAAATTTTCTCTACCACAGATTAAATGGTTAAAACTTACCCACTAGTTATCCACGTTGAGCAATTGCTTTGAAATGTCTTTTAACTCCTATACATGTGACATTTATCTTATATGCTTACTTTACCGCATGATCCCAGATGTTCTCGAGACCATTATTGGTCCTATCCATTGCAACAGCCTTCTCTAATGAACATAATTTCAATACTGAAACCTCAGACCTTGCTAGTGATTCGACTGCTGATTCAGAGACACATTCTCACTCACCTGCTGTACCTTCTACGAATGATGAAAGGTAAAACACTTATAATGTTGTCTGAGACAAAATGTATTCTATGTGTTCTATTTATGAAAAATTGACAGTTGATTTGTGAATGCAGATAGTGGCTTTTTCTCTAAGTTTTTACGATGTCCATATAGTTTTTCCACTTGAGTACTTTGGTGACAAAATTTGTGATTATATTTTGAGAAAAAAGTATGTATGATGGTTCCTTGTTAGAATGATTGAATTGACATATTCAACTTATAGAAGAACTTGTTTTACATATTACTTTTGTTGGTATCATGTAATGATGTATTTGTTCGTCACAAGTATAAATTTGTTATTAGCTCCAAGTGTTGTTTGTGTCTGTTTGAAAGTAGATCCACTCGGATTTTTATAGGATTTAGGAATCAAAATCTCTTAAAATTATCTCTATTGTACAAACCAAAATTTGTTGTATGGATAATTGCTAAGCTACTTGGTCATTAACTAGGGAGGGATTTGGCACTTTTCATATTTGCTTCCTACTTGATTACTTCGTTCTTCACAAGTATACTTAAAATTCTTTCACTCTTATAAAGTTTGTGGTAATTTAGAACTTTGCAATGCGTTGGGACCTTGATTCCTAGATTTTCTAAAACTTCTCTGTAGACAAACATCATTCCTTCACTAGCTCAAAAGGGATGTCTATGACGCATGTAGATGACTTGGACTAACCATCATATTGGTAATTTGGTATTGGATATCTAACATGCTTTCTTACTAAATATTTCCTAGTTATCTTTCATTGACTTCATATAAATTTTTAATGGCTAGTGCTAAAATTTTCATAATTCTCCATTTAAGAGAGTAGTGGTTCATATACGATATCTTCTCCAAAAACTTTAAGACTTTGGGTTATTGGGATCATTGTACATCTAGTGCGTGAAGTTTGCAAGACCAGACATCTGTATGAAAGTCAATCAACAGATTAGGGTGAATTTGATAACATGTTAAATTTTTGTAAATTTCTATTTCGTCGGAGTGGTTCATATATAATAGGATTCTATATCTCAACCCAAAATTTTAAAACTTTTTAGTTAGGGAAATATTCTTGTATATATTCCTTATTTATTGTTCCTCTTTAGTGTGAGAGTTTAACAATTCTAATAGCTAGATAATGTTAAACTTAGGTTTGCTCTTTCATATTGAATTTTGCTTGGTTTGCATACTTGTTGGCAAGTTTATGTAATTTTTAAGAGCTAATTTTGATATCTTACTAATTTGACTTACTTTATTGAGTTTTTGCTGATCCAATTTTCTTCTTGCAGTTAGCTTTAAATGCTTTTCCCATATTTGAACTTTAAGATTGTGCTACCTTATCTTATTTGGTATTTAAGGAGTTAATCCTAATGTGTTAATTCTACTATTACGAAACTTCACGAGTTTCATGTGATCTACAGGAGTGATGAGGTGCCTCGATGTGGAGCCTCTGAAAATTGGTTGGTGCAACTCCACAAAGAGTTAGAAAATCAAGGGATTTTGTTACCTGAAAGGTATTCAACAATATTTATCCATCCTGCATGTTTCATGATTTTCTCTATCTATTCAGAAATTCCAAGGGCCTATTTAGTTGTAGAAATGGCGTTGAACAAATAGAAGATATTTCAACTAGTTAATAAAACTCATGACAATTAGAAATTCTGGGTTGCTGAATTTTTGCTTAGTTTCTGGAATTTGAGTTTCAGGTCTGAAAATTTGGTATGGACTTCTGAAACTTCAGGTCTGCATAAAGAACACAAGAAAAGGGATAGTTTAGGAATCACTCCTAAGATAAAAAAATTAGGAATTACCCCTAGGATGAAAAGACTATAAATAACTCTAGGATTTAAGAATCATTATTAGAAAAAAGAATTATATCTTCTAGCTTGATAACTCAAAAATCTTTCATCAAGGCGTTACATATATACAGAAAAATTTTTGGAACCCTAATCCTAATAGCAAAACAATTCAAATTAAGATTTTGAAAATATAATTAATTATGGAGAAAAAATGGTATTCTATATTTTGAATAATATACATGTACAGATCTTATAGGCAGTACATGATGCTAAAAAGGGGAAAAAATCATACAACTAATTTTCATATTTCGTGGAGTTGACTAAGCCTATAATTTATGTGTAAATTACAACTCATCAATCCCTAAGAATCTGCCACGATTCTAAGTATCAGCCGTAGATCTTTTCCACACTTCCCTCCAAGCTGGTATGAACATGTCTTCCATAGCCAGCTTGCCAATCAACTTCTCAAATTGTTTCTTAGGCAGCCCTTTTGTAAGAACATCTATAACCTGTTCACCAGTAGGTATATAAGTCATACAAATCTGTCCATTCTCTATCTTTTCTTTAATGAAGTGCTTGTCTACCTCAACATGCTTGGTTCTATCATGGAGAACAGGATTATGAGCTATTGAGATTGTAGCTTTATTATCACAGTACACCTTTATGGGAGAAATACTTATGACCTTCAATTCATCTAAGATCCTTTTAATCCACAACAATTCACAAATTCCACGAGCAACTGATCTAAACTTGGCTTTAGCACTGCTTCTTGCCACCAAATTCTGCTTTTTGCTTCGCCAAGTAACAAGATTACCTCCAGTAAAAGTACAATATCCAGATGTTGACCTTCTATCCATTTTACTTCCAGCCCAATCTACATCTGTGTATACTTCAATTTGTAGGTGACCATTCCTTTCGAATTGTAAGCCCTTCCCTAGTTCACTCTTTAAATATCTTAGAATTCTATATGTGACCACAAAGTGTTCTGGACTTGGAGAGTGCATAAATTGGCTTACCATACTCAATGTAAAGTCTATGTCTGGATGAGCATGCGACAAATAAATTATTCTACCAGCTAATCTCTAAAAATTTTCTCTATTCTTCACTTTTGTTTTGACGTGTTGAAGTTTCACATTGGGGTCAATGGGTGTTTCAGCCCCCTACATCCGAGTAGACCTGTCTCTTTAAGAAGATCTAGTACGTACTTCCTTTGAGAGACAAAGATACCTTTTTTAGATCTAGCAAACTCCATTCCTAGGAAGTACTTCAAAGCTCCCAAGTCTTTGATCTCAAATTCTTTAGCAAGGGCCTTCTTGAGTCTTTTGAGTTCATCAAGGTCATCACCTTTTAAAATAATGTCATCAACATAAACATTCAAAATAGCAAATTTTCATTCTTTTGAATGTTTATAAAACATCGTATGATTTGCTTGACTTTGCGTATATTCATGGGCCCTTACGGTTTTTCCAAATCGCTTAAGCCATGCTCTAGGAGATTGTTCGAGTCTATAGAGTGATTTCTTCAGCCTACACACTTTCTCTTCACCAAGATTTTTCTCAAAACCAGGTGGTAGACTCATGAAAACTCACTCTTCCAAGTCCTCATTAAGGAATGCATTTTTTACATATAATTGATGTAAAGGCCAGTCAAAGCTAACAGCTAATGGAAGCAGGTCATGAATTGAATTAATTTTTGCAATTGGGGCAAAGGCCTCTTGGTAATCAATACCATGTGTTTGTGTAAATTCTTTTGCCACTAACCGTACCTTGTATTTCTCTACACTACCATCAACTTTACACTTAATTGTAAACACCCATTTACATCCTACCAGTTTCTCCTTTGGTAGATCAACTATATCCCAACTCCCATTCTTTTCCAAAGCATCCATTTCTTCTAAAACTGCTAAATTCCAATCCGAGTTATCTAAGGCTTCCTAAATGGTTCTCGCGAAAAAAAATTAGAGATATCTGAGGTAAAGGCTTTATGAGAAGTAGAAAGTCGATGGTAAGACACATATTTAGCAATGGGATGTTTGGTACAAGTTCGGACTCCCTTTCTAAGTGCTATAGGGACATCAAGATTAACAATAGTAGGAGTTGGATTTGTCAAAGGAATGGATCAAAATTACCTGAAGTGTTGGATGAACCATCGCCCGAAGATAGTGGTTGGTCTTGCACTAAAGTAGTGGATAGATCTTTATTTTGATGAGTACGTCTCCTAGCATAAACACGAAGCTCCGAGCTAGGATTAACATGTTCCTGTCCTAGTATTTCTCCCTTTGTTTGTAAATCATCTATCTTTGACATTGATAGATTAGTACTTTCCTCTTCTTCATTATTGTGTTTGGGAAAAAACATGTTAGGCAGTGGACTAGATGTTTTCCAAAATTGATCTTCGTTTCCTATCTTTCCCTAAAGACAATTTTTTAAAGATATGGTTGTCTTTCAACAAGAGAGACATCCATACTTACAAAAAAACTTTTTGTTCGAGGATTATAACACTTATATCCCTTTTTATTTGGTGCATATCCAATAAACACGCATTTTTCTGCCCTAGAATCAAGTTTAGATCAAAGTCTGATTGGTACGAAGAGAAATACGATGAACCCAAAAATTTTTAAGGGTAAATCAGAAAAGAGTCTCATTCCGAATAAAATTTTTTAAAACACTCTAAAGGTGGTGCATATTTTAACACGAGTAGGCTGTTGAAATTGCATCCCCCCGTTAGTATTTAGGTACATTCATTGAAAAGATAATAACATGTGCAACTTCAAGTAAGTGTTTATTTTTTTCTTTCTGCAATGCCATTTTGTTACGGACTGTCAATACAAGTAGATTGATGTAAATTCCCCAAAAAATGATTGAAATATTCTGTTCCATTATCAGAATGAATTATATTTATTTTTGTTTGAAATTGGTTTTCAATCATATGAAAAAAGCTTTTAAAAACATTCTCTACCTCATATTTATCCCTCATCAAATATATCCAATAGAATCGAGTGTGATCATCTATAAAAGTTACAAACCATTTCTTTTCCCCGAATATGTGGCGATTCCTAAAGGACCCCATACATCACTACGAATCAAACTGAATGGTTTTGAGGCACAATATGGTTTTGGATTGTAAGTAGAACGATGACATTTTGATAAAAGACAATTTTCATATTTAAAAGATGAACAATCCACATTTTAAAATAAATCTAGAAACAAGTATTTCAAATATGAAAAGCTAGGATGTCCTAATGTAAGATGCCAAATCATAATTTTTTTCACAAGCACAAAGAGAACTCATACTAGTACTCAAGATTTTACCTTGTTTATTCTTGAGAAGGTTTTCATCAAAGTAATAAAACCATCCACCATTCTAGCACTGCCAATCATCATCCCCATGTTCATGTCCTGAAATTCACAGTGAGAATTAGAAAAAAATAACGTGGCAATTATCTTTAGATAGTTGACTCATTGATAAGAGATTACACGCAAGATTAGGGACATGAAAAGATTTAAGGGTGATTTTTTCAGAAATTTTTATAGATCCTTTCCCCGCAATAAATGAGAAATTTCCACCTGCAATTTTGACCTTTTTATCACTAGAGCGAGGTGAGTACGAATGAAAAACATGAGGAAGGTTTGCCATGTGATCTGAAGCACCTGAATCAGTAATCCAAGGTGCGGAAGTAAAATGGCAGGAAAAGGCATTAGATTCTCTACCTGTTTGAGCAAGAGAAACATTAGGATTACTAGAAAGGGAATTGGTCTTTAGCAGCCTAAGGAGATGATCCATCTGTTCTTTACTAAAGGGACTTGAATCAGCCTCATTTGCACGAGCAATTCTATCTCCAGACAATTGGCAGGTTTGCCATGAATTCTCTAGCAAGTGTCACATGTATGGCAAGGTTTATTGCAGAAATCACACCATACCCATGGCTTGTCCTCTGCTCTATGCTGATTGTTGGCTGTTTAACCCTTCTGGACTGTTCTGCTTGCATTTGCTGCTACAATCAGGGCCAGAACTTTCAATTGATGCCCCAGGCTCCTTACCATGCATAACATTCCGACGACTTTCCTCCCTTCGGACTTAGCAAATACTTCTCCAAGTGAAGGAAGAGGACCACAACCAATTATCCTTCCCCTTACTTCGTCAAATTCTATATTCAGCCCAGCAAGAAATATGTAGTTGCAATCATTTTCTACCATTTTTTTGTGGTGATTGTCTAATCATCCAAAGATTTCCATTCATAGTCATTGAAATCATCTAGATCCTGCCATATTCTTTTCAGGATATTGAAATATTTGGTGACATTGTCTCCCTTTGTCTAGTTTCCCCGAGTTTCAGTTTCAATTTATACACCTTGAGATTGATTATACTAGGTCCGACTAAGATTGATTATACAAGGTCCGAATACATCTGGTGAATATTATCCCAGAGTTCTTGCCAGTTGAATAACACATATAATTTGAAGTAATGTCTTCATCCATGGAATTAACCATCCATGCCATAACCATGGAATTTCCTACATCCCAAGTTGCAAAGGACCTTCACATCTAGCGCCTTATTATCACTAGTCAAATACCCAATCTTTCCTCTCCCCCGAATATACATCTGCACTCATTGGGACCAACGTAGGAAATTGTCTCCATGGAGACATTTGGTGGTTATCGGGATAGAATGGGAGTCAGAGGTCAGCAACCCTAGAGAAAAGAGGGGCTGGTTTAGAAGTAACTTTTGACATTGTGAGGGGCTTGGGTTTCAATCTTTCCACGGAATAATTCCTAGAAGAATTTTTTTCAGGAAGGGGAGTTTTAGGGATTAAGTTCCTGCTCTGATACCATACGGAGAAAGAAATGATATTCTAAATTTTGAATAGTGTACATGTACAGATCTTATAGGCAATACAAGATGCTAAAAAAGGAAAAAAATCATACAGCTAATTTTCCTATTTTATGGAGTTGACTATGCCTATAACTTATGCATAAATTACAATCAATCCCTAGGAATCTACCATAACATTATTTTATTCTAATAAGAATTTTTTCTTTTTAAATAAGTGCAAGTCCTAAACATCCTAAGGACAATATAAACAACTTATTAATTTCTATGTAGCAAGGACAACTTGGTATAAATTAAATATGACAACTCTACATTTTTATGTGAGAAGTAACAAGAACAATATATTCCACCATCTGTTCTCTTTTACTTGGCTTATAAACATTAAGGTATTTGCATCAATAAAACTGGGTAATTCTTGAAAAACGTCTCATAGAAAATGCAAATTTGAAATTTATGTTCAAATGCTCGATTTTTCTACATTTGAGAGAAGGTTTTTCCTTATAAAATGATGAGCACTTTTCCTGTATCCCAATTTTGAGAAATTAATATGCAGTTTTTGATTTTCCTGTATAGCCTTGTAGCTTTCGTTTCATAATGCTCTGTTTCTTTTCCCTCTCTAGGTTAATCTCCCTCTCCCTTCTTTTCCTTTTCTCTCTGTATTTTCATAATTTTTCCATTAACCTAATTTGAATAACAAATTTCTTTGTCAAATGAATTGGACTTTAAACATCGAATGCTCCCTTTCTATATTGTTAACTAGATGCATGCTTATTAACATTTATGTATTTGAGAGGTAGAAAGAACAAAGCTGGATTAAAGTTCAGTCCAGAACCAAAGTTCAATCGAGAAAGTTTTTTTGGGGGTACTAAAAAATGTATATGCAGTAACCAACAAATTTCTAAGATGTCAATTTCCCTTTTTTCTATTAGATATTCCACAAGGAAGTAAAACAGCGGAGATGAAAAAAATGGGTGTTGGATACAATTTCACTTTCATTAGGCCAGTCCAAAGTTGGTATATGCACCTATCTACTTGTTGTCCTTAATTCAGCTCAAAGGGGTAGCTCCATGTAGCCAAAGACACAGAGTTAACCCTTTAACATTAATTTGATTTCTCTGATTCTTTCCTTTGAAAGAGATTTCTATGATTCGATAGTTTCATTAGTCATATAATTATTCCCAAGCTGTCGGCCTTTGTTTTATTTTGCTGAGGCATAGTCCTCACTTTTGTGGCTAGTTTGGAAACCATTGTACAGCCATGATGCAGCAGATCATGACATAGACCTTTTGCAGAATTGACGATGATGAGCTCTCAAGATTTTTTACTGCTGCCAATGGCGATTTTTCATACTTGTTATCTTCAATTAAGAAGACAATCCAATGGAGAGAGACTTATAGAATCCTATCAGAACAAGAGCTTAAGATGTGGACAAGTATGGTATTCTGGCATGGATTTGATTTGGAGAACCGACCTTGCCTTATCATACGATTAGGACAAGCCTGTCTTGACTTGTCATCTGATGCAAGACCTCGTTTTGCTCAAGCAGTCAGTAAGTCTTCTTCCTTTGGTGATTAAATTACTGCTTATAGATTTGATTTTCAAGAAATTACTGGTTCTCCTCTTCATATTCTCAATACAAAGGCTGTTTTCGGTGCATGTAAAAAGAAGATAAGTTGGTCGAAGCATTATCTTATTCAGGAGAGCAAGGAATGAATGCTGAGGAGTCTAATATCTGGTTCATATCTATGCAAGTAATGCAGCAATTCATCCAAATAGCTATTAATATGTTTGTAAAAGCAAGTAGCTCTAGCATTGCTGCTTTAGGCTAGTATAATTTTTCTTCCTTTCTATCTGGAGAGGCTATTTTTGCAGCTACTATCCGTTATATAATGAATTAAGAGTGCTCTCAATGATAGGATGGTATGAAGAAGCTGTTAGGACCAGCTTCACAGTTGCTCTTGGTGTCAAATTTCGAGTTTTGATGCTAGCCGTTGGCATATGGTCTTGGGGAAAATTTTATGTTCCTTCATTTGCGTCCCTACACTTCTTTTTGTGCTATGTTCAGTTTTTAATAACAAATATGGATATGCAATGATCCAGTATCGCAGGTTGAACATGGAATCCTGCATTTAGTTGACAAAGA
This sequence comes from Erythroxylum brevipes, assembly GCA_027479065.1. Classification (NCBI taxonomy): domain Eukaryota; kingdom Viridiplantae; phylum Streptophyta; class Magnoliopsida; order Malpighiales; family Erythroxylaceae; genus Erythroxylum; species Erythroxylum brevipes. Next base: position 54,492,927 of record JANIHY010000008.1, read on the forward strand.
GAATCCTCAAATCATGGTCCTTGTAGATTGTGATGGAATCACCCCATTGAGAATTCCAATGCAAATGATGAGATCCTGTTGTACTCTTTTGCAAGAGAACTTCCCTAACCGTCTTGGGCATCTTCTTGTTATACGACTTCCTCCAATTGTGCGAGTCATTGCTCAGACTTTTATTCAAGTAAGCATATCGTCTCATGCTCTTTGTTTCCCTTTGTTTCTTATTTTTGGGTTTAGTGGGAAGGAAGATTACATCTTCAGTTAAAAGTTGCCTACATGTGCTGTCTCATGTGCATTTTGCTTTTCCCATTCAGGTTCTGAAACCAGTCACCCGTAAGAAATTAAGAATTGAAGGGAGCATGTACCACAGGGTTCTATCCGAGTACCTTCAGCAACTCCCATCATATCTTGGTGGCAATTGTGCCTGTAAGATATGCTCAACCACTAGCATTCATGCAACCCGGCCTGCAAATTTCAGAGAAGATACAATGGAAATAGATTATGAGCATCTTAGTGATGGTGGAGATGATCTGTCCTTGCCAAGTCCGAATTATCAGACTGATATTGTCATGGATAATGAGTGGGACCAACTGTTGAGAACTGCTGTAATTAGCATCCTAATGGTATGGATTTTTATAGCTCTGATTGCCAGTTTTTATGATCCTGAAAGCCGCCCCTTCTAAAATAGTCCAAGCATAGCCTTTGTTTGTGCATCTTAGTATCTCCAGCGTAAAGATAATTGTGACTATGGCACATTAGTGATTGCTCTGAGCATTTATTATTCTTGTAACGGTCATCTATCATATATGTGAACCTCCAAGGGCTGGGCTATTGGTGACAGTGTTGGTTTTTCCTCTACCGTGCGATTTAGGATTTTAGAGGAAGCTTAGGCAGCCTGCGAAAAAGGAGAGGCTTATCTTTGTTGTTTTCCATCTAATAAATAAATGTTTAATTTTAAATATTTTTGAGCGCTTGTGCATTTTATGTGCTTACTAATTTTGAATAGTTTGTGCAAACAATGACGTCGTTTTAACTTAGACCCAACTCCTGTGTTGTAGTTATTTAAGGATTTGAAGTCAAGGGCTTGCTGAATTTTAACTAGATGACCCTGTATGAAGCCTACTGAGCAAAAGGATTAGAAAGGGATTGTATATCTACGAGATATTTAAGGAGGGTTATAATTATGGGAAGATATCTTTAAGTTATTTACACTTATACTAATTCTCACTTGAACCGACTAGGTCTTTTGTGGGAAGTAAAATTTTGATTATAAGTTTTAAACGGTTATATACATGAGGATGATTTAAACTCGAGATCTTACTTAAGCCAAAAGAGTCCTTTATTAATTTAATTGGGTCTTAAAGTTGGCAATCGATTATGTTAGTCATTTGATTACTGGTCGCTAGAAATGAATAAACATCGTCGAAACTTGAGTTGACGGATAGAATCGGAGAAGTCATCACCAAAGCCACTATTGTTATCACCAATAGTTGGATAAATGATCTCTGAATTTAGTGCTTATCATTGTCGGTATACGTGAATTGTCCAATGGAGATATTGTCCAGTGATTATCCAAGTCACCTGTTTGTGTTGGGTTAACAACTTTCAACAGATATATTTTGTATATGTTGGTCCGCCATTAAAGTCTTTTGTTTACTAGTTTTGATTGGCAGAATGGGTTAGGTTTCAAGACGCGGAATCGCGTCCTTCTGCCTTTTCAATTACCTGAACAGATACATACAAGCCGAGGAGTTGAGGAAAGTGGGTGTCGACCTCAACATAGCTTGTCACATTCACCATTTTATTTATAATAATTTACAAAAAGACTTCAGAATGTTCAAGTATTAAATTCAGTCGAGATGGAAACTTCTGAGCTCCATTGCCCATGACGTGTTGAAGTTTTTGCATCATTTACTTTTTATTGCATATGATATCCTCTCTAGCTTGAAACTACATGTCAATATGAAGACAAGCTTAACTTCTCTCTCTTTGCATAGGATTCCACTTTTGGCGATCGTCAAAAGAACAGCTACACCATTTGCCTGAAGTCTTTCTCGACTTTAATTTTGATGTCACCCTACACAAAGCTAGTGCATAACTTGTCGGGTATACTTTCCTGTTCATAGTCCATGAAATCCTGCGGCTTATGACCATTTAATTAAAAATGTATTCGTAAGCAAGTAAAGGCAATCCTCAATTTTCATCTTCTTTGTCATCATCGTCATACCTCAAAATCTCGCAGTAAAACGATACCGGAGGCTGGGACATGTGGATTGTTTGCAAATAGAAACTATAAAAACCATAGAAAAGATACTATTGGTAAAAATGTATAGCAAGTTCATGTTTTATGACGAAATTGGATATAAATACATGATCAAGGAGCTTTCCCTGAAGGTGAAAACAAATGCACGCTCTCCATTAATTTTCACGTCAACCTTTTATCCATCAACTTGGAAAGGAGAAGTTGGATCAAAGAACAAAAGCTTGCTTTAACTAACTTGATCCACTAATAAATTTGATGCCCCACTTGGCTCTTCCTCCTCCTCAAAGAGCAAAGAGCACTACAGACAAAGGGCGGAGAAGAAGTGGACGTCTAGAGAAACCCCACTTTGGATCCAGTACATTGACGTGATGATTATATAATTGCCACATTGCCTCGTTGTTAATTGAAAATGAAATAAGTACTTTCCTTTATACGGTCTTTTTGGTTGGATGTTGGCTTGGCTTGGCTTGTTAATTCCGTTCAATTAATTTTCGTTCTTCTATCATAAGTTTTTTTTTTTCTTGTGGAAATGGATATAAATTCAAACCATTCCTATTCATGCCGCGTTGATTAATTGACTTTTTTTCGTCGACATTGGATTTATATTGCAATAATTATCGTGATAAACTATAGGGGAATGCAGGAGCAAACTATAAAACTGAAATTTTTGTAATAAATTAATAGAACTATAAATTTGAAATTATCATCATGTTGAATTAATAACATTAAAATCATATAAACATTATTAAATTTTAATTTAACATATTAACTCAAGTTCAAATTATAAAATTTTGTTATGTTATAAAATCTTAGTAAATACATTTGAGTAAAAAATTTGTAAAAATTTATAATTTTTAGATAAAGATCTATTTTTTCAAAAATTATAAATTT
>JANIHY010000008.1:54504764-54516864 GCA_027479065.1 Erythroxylum brevipes
AACATAAAGCAGTAATATCTATTTCACTAAATTTTTAAAACCAAACGATAACCTTCATTTCATTTCTGAAAACCATATAATAAATTCTACTAAAATGTACATAACAAGTAGATCCAAAACTTTGTCCATCAAACCTCATAATTTATTTAAATCATGCTTTATTCATCAAGAAAAATTTTGGGGGCTAACAACTCTCCTCCTTTTAAAAAGAATTCCGTCCTCGAAATTCTTATCTGATAGAACAGGAGTGCAGGATGTTCCCGCATTTCTCATTAAACTTCATCACTCGAATGCTTTCTTCCAAATGATCGTGGTCAACAGACTCACTCGATCTTTCAACCCCTTATTTGACCATTCACTTTCCTACCTAGTTCTTCACTATTCTTCAGATCACTCACAATTTTTCCCACTTCCTGTGTTGATAAAACCAACATCATATCATATCAATATTTCCTTCATATACTCAAGTGTATCACATTTCGAGCTAAGACATCTTTTATTAGTAGCGCTAACTCATAATAATTTCATATATACCAATTCATATTGGGCTTAGCAAATCCTTTGTCCTAACTTGAGCACACCTTGTACCCCATGTACGCACACACCTTGTAGCCTATGTAAGCACACGCCTTTCAAGGTGATATCCTCAGAGACAAATCATCTTTCACTTAACAATTCACATCACTTTAGTATCAGTACATTTAACTCTTATGTCTATCTCACTGTATTCTATGTCTTTGGCACGGATCCACCTAATTCATCCATCTTTCTTGAATCACTTAATATCACCTGTCCATAACATCTCCAATTCTAGCCGTCAATAACCAGTAGGCCTTACTTATCATAATACAAAAGCGATGACTCTTTCTATCATCAAACTCCTCATACAGTATTATATGGAAATCACTATGACAACGATTGTGATGCTTAAAGTCAAATAGAATCATACCTTGGTCTCATGTCCATATGAACTCCAAACTATAAGCTTCAAGCATATCTCCGATAGTTAAGACCATCGACAATTCAAACTTTCAGTCACTTGACATATTTCTTCTAGGATGTATAGCTTAATCACCACTTGTAGTTTTCTAACAGTCTCTTTGCTCAAACATCTTTGTCGGAACGCATACTTCTTATCGCAATCACCCAGTATCATTTTTCCTACTGAACTCAAAACATTCATTTTCGATTTCTTGGTAAGGTTCACAATTTCTGAATCCTCAATTTGCGCTTCGTTCATGTGAAACTGATCTTACATTTTCAGTTACTAACGACACTTCATTTTGCCCTAAATTCCACTTCATTCAGCACTCTTTATTGCACTGGATCTGATAACCTCTATATCTGAATTCATACTTCATTGCTATTGAATTCTCTATTCAATGCATCTGATTGCAACACTAGCTTTACTATTTTTATACTCATTTGTCCAACATAATCTTCCAGTAACTCTATCCATTGTCTCAATCTCGCAGTCAATTCCTTCAACTCAATAAGTACCTTAAGTCTCATGATCTGTATATCTTACACACAGTCAAAATATTTCCGTACATATAATGTTTCCAACTTTCAAGCAATCACTACAGCAGCAAGTTTCAATTCATGTATCAACAATCAACCTATGAGGTTTCAATTGTCTCCATGCACATGAATTCACTTCATTTTATGGTGTTGGATCTTGTCCTAATCTCTTATGCAAACATCATTGTATTCTACTGAATTCTCAAATCCAGACGATATAATTAATATCGGTGTTATAATTCCTCAAAATTTTCTTTACCTTCATCCCTCATGCGATTTACTCATTTTTCCTCAAGTATTCAGACTATTCTTCTCAACTCTTCGAATACACTTAACATATCCTCAAACTTCGCTTGGATCGCTTTAATCTTCAATACCATAGTATTGTCGGGGAATTTGTTAACTTGAACAAATATTGTCAAAACTCCATATTTCCATAATTGGTTCCAGTAATTCCCCAAATAACTGATTCCTCAAGGAGGAAATATTACCTCTTGTTATTTTGAATTTTCCAATTGTCTTACCTTTCTTGACTGATTTCCTCCATTCTTTAAATTTCCTCATATTTCACATTGGCGTATTCTAATGCCTGCTCATTTATACTCGTTTCTCCACACACTCTAGTTTATTTGTAATCTTAGCTTCCTGCGCTTGTCACACCTTCATCGGATAAAATTTATATTTCCCGAACATAGTTACCCAGAACATAACGTGAACCGATATACTCCTCATATTGGCAATTAGTGCCTCCTCAAATTTAGAAATCCACTCGCATAGTTGGATCCTTTACATCAAACAAAATACATACATTCTCTCCATTAGGGAAAGGGCTCCAATACTCATTTTCGAATCATTACATATTCCTTTTTGATCAGTCCCTTCATTGATCATTCTTAATATAAACCATCTGATCTGCTTAATCTAACTTAGTGAAATTCTTCTTCAAAAGAGAGTTTCTTGCTACTATCGTATATACTATTCTTACAAATCTTTATCAATCACCTACTATCATCATCATATCATCAGCTACTTTTAATCCTTCGAGAAGACCAATTTCTCTCATCCTCATAAGGTGATATTGTTCAAGTCATTCAAAACTCAATGGAGTAATGAACATACTTGCTATCGCATATGCTTGGCTGGGCATCATCAAAGTCATGCCACTCTGTCCACAGATTCACTCCTTAAAATTACCAAGTTATATTTTACTCAATTGATACCTTGATCGTCATTGATCTGAGATAATAGTTCTCTCTTTATCAAACATACTAACACCAATTTTATTCTAGTTTTTACAAAACTCACCTTTTCTCATGCTATATCATTTCATAATGAGTCAATTACCATATTAAGTGCATAGGGCTCACTTCCTTGCCCTACAGAAGCCTCATCATTTCCTGGGGCTATCGACGCATCAGTACTCTCCTCACTTGTCGGAGAGTCGGTTGCAACTGATCCTTGCCGAACTCCTCATGTCCTTCTACGAGGTAGAGTTCTTCATTCTTTTTCTTAATCTCATTCATACATAAGATGGGATCTTATAAGCATTTGCGATTTTTCCCATACTACATACCATTTCATTCATCTCATATAAATTCATTTATGTCTACTTCATTTTCCTTTCTCTATGTCCTCACTTTTATCTCATTTCCAATTATCATTCATCTCATCCTCCACAAGTATATCCTCAATCAATTCGAAATTATCGATGCATAATCATTATGAGATTCTGACCTCAGTTCCACTAATTTCTTCCTACTGCGGATCATAACTCTTGTCGTATTAACCAAACAACCACTTCAGTTCCAATTTCCTCATCTTAAGATCAGAACAAAGTTATGTTTCCATTGCACTCTACTTGTACACTCTAATCCCATCATGCATACTTATATCCCTATACTTCTCAAACAACCCATGTCAATACATTCGTATCTATATCACTTTCGAAACAAATCACTACAGTACAATATTGCTGTCATGTTCCATAATACATCCTCCAATACCATTGCATTGAACCATTATCTGTTCTATTTACCCATCCACTATTTCTCCTTTCTAATCATCCGCAACTTTTTTTTTCTCATATCATGAAAGAGGATCATCATTTTTTCACCTCAAATTCTAACACCTCAAACTCTTAACAATTTTTTATACGTGTAACCCATACACATGCGCCCATGCAATTATCATAATGCTGGCACTCTGATACCACAAATACTGGATCCCGTTTCCGGAATCCAACTCAAGCCAAAACAAAACCCTTACCCTCTTGCTTTGATATGCAAATGCTGGGCCCCATTTTTGGAACCCAACTTCGGAACAAAATATCATCATACTGAAGCGTGGTTCCTTGAAATCTGTTCGTGCTCTGCTACCAAACATGATGAGCCCTGCTTTCGGAGCCCAACTATTGAACCATAAACGTGGCGTAATCCAAAGAAATTATGAAGCTTAAAGTCTCACACCATTTCTATGTTCCTTTTTCCATAACACATCTCATTTCTATATGTAAATAACAACAATTCACAAATTTCCACTCAATCTGATCCATAGTCGCAAATGCATATTCCACTCAACATTATCTATACATAATTCATACTTCCTCAACATCAATAGAATAGAATTTTACAAGCTCTAATGGCATTCCAATCTATAATACAATATCAATATCGAAATTCGATTATACAAAATACATAACTCCCAAAATTCTTGACAACAATCTCACTTAAAAACAATACAATATATGCACACACAAACAAAAAAACTTCACTTCCCTTCACCCGATCTTCTTCTCATCACCTGTGGATGGGACTGAAGGGGGTGAGCTTATAGCTGGTGGGTAACAAGTTTATAACAAAGAATAAGCAAAACCGTTGAAAAGTTCATTTGTCATATAAAAGTCATAATGAGTTCATAAAACGCTTTGTTCCCAAATTCTCAGTCAAATTCGAAGTTTGAAATCAAAGTTCATAGTTGAAAATTTGTCATCACATCAACATAGCATATCCATTTAACCATCAATACAAATCACTCAATTTTTGCACATACTTGACAATTCAAAGATGCAATGCACAAACAATGGCTCGAGAGTTCCGTGGAATAAAACGGATAAACTGAAGTTTATACCGTGAACAAAAAGAGTCCGATTTCTCAGGATCTCGTGGCCACAAGCGGGCAATCGGGAGAAGGCTATGTGTCGACGTGCACGTGACTAACAAAACGTTCCTCTCTCGCCCAACAGAAGCACATAATCATGCTCAAATCCTTTTATCAAATGCTTTCATGCTCTTTTCTTTCTTTTTTTCAAAGATACAAAATGCCATGAATTTTCCAAAGGATAACATAAAATGTTTCAATGTATTCCCATTTTTATTTTCAAATTCATCATCAAAGTTCATATTCATGTAGCAATTTTGCAAAATCATTCAAAGGAAACAAAAACAATATTTATGTAGTAGTTGAAATCATTCTGGATTTGGGAAAAAACTTTATTGGCTCATTTCTAAATTATAAACATGAAACCCACCGAAATTCCTTTGCTTAAGCAGATGCCTCTCATCTTGATCCTCTTGCGTTCATTGATCCCCTTTATCAAAATGCAAAATTCCTATTAAAAAAGGAATACAAATTAAGGATCCATAAATTGCATATTGACTGAGATAAATTCTAAAAACTCAAACTCTTCTAGACGTCCAAACATTCGGGTCAATTTTTCATGATCACTATGACCAAGTAAATGACAAAATTTGGTACTATTCTCTTCTATAAAACTGTTCCCCATTGTCTTAAGTTCATAAAGACTCCAAAATCATTTAATTTGTTTCAGAAATCCGAAAGTTATACTCCAAATCTATTGGGACTATCCTTATGTTGAAACCAGAATCTATACTCAAATTTCATCCAAAATTTGAGATCTTTATAGACTAAATTTCAATTTCATTGCTTCATAAAACTTGTAGAACTGTGTCTCTATTTTACAACGAATTAAAAATCACTTTATTTGGATATCTACATCAAAAGTTATGTCCAAAATACCAAAATATGCCTCTGTAGGGAAACAGGAGCTCGTCATGGCAGAATCGAAAGCTTGTTGCGGCGTAAAATGGAGTTCATCGGGGCAAAACCTAGAAGCTCGCCATGGCGAGGGCGTTTGCACATGCCACGACGTGCGTGCATGTGAACGCAGCGTCGTGGGCGCCTGCGCGCGCCGCAACGTGAGCGCTTGTGCGCGCCGCGAGGTCCGACACTGAAAACCTTCCGAACACTTCTTTTTCGACATTTTTCATCTTTAAACTTCCCAATCTTTCACAAATAACTCTTCTTAACCCTAAATCATCATTCCTACTTCATTCTACACTCATTCTAACACAAAAAATCATTAAACCTAGACCACCGATCAACCACATCTCACTTCACACATTTCACTTCATTTTTCACTTCTATCGAACACTAAACATGATTTATTCAACAATCAAGAAGGGATGATGCACATACGTACTTGTTTAGCTCCAAGATTCGTCAAATTCTTCAAGAGTTTTCAAACCCTAGCTTTTCCTCTTCTTCTCTTCTTCTTCCACGGTTCTCTTCTTCCATTCCAAACAAAACAACTCTTTCTTCTTCTTTTTATACCCTTAATAATTGTGCAATGTCCATTTTGCCCTTTCATTTGAGCCTTAAGTTTTATAACCTTAAGTGCCATGACCAATTTGCCCTTATGCATTCTTACCACTTTTAATACAACCAAATCTTATAATAAATTCTACTCACATTTACATAATAAGTAGATCCAAAACTTTATCCATTAGACCTCATAATTCACTTAGATCATGCTCAATTTAACAAGAAAAATTTGGAGGCCAACACTTGGACCCCTTCAATTCACCTAAAAATCAAGTCCACTACTATTGGTTTACTAGCTCACTTAAGAGAGTCAATTATAATGAAAAAGAACATCTAGAATTGGCCTCCTACTCATCCTAGGGTATTGTCCTCTAATATGGATAAGTTGCCTATCAACTCTCCTGATTTATCTAAAGAAGATATTGTCATTTAAATGTGACACAAACGTTAAAAATTTATCAATAGATCCAATCTTTAGATCTTTATAAAAGCCAACAAATATTCATATAAAGAAATTTGGTTTGGTTTTCTAAGTGCCTTCTAAAAGCTTCTTTCATATTATGGTTTGCTGTCAAGCTTAGGATTTGGACAAGGGACAAAATTTCTTTTATTATGTTAAAGATGTGGCTTGTATGCTTTGTAATCAGGATAGTGAATCTCACAGTCATCTCTTCTTTAATTGTTAATACTCTGAAATGACTCCCTTACTCTTTGTAAATTATTTTGTATCATGAGCCAATGGCTAAGTATGATGGTGTGGGCGACTAAAATAAAGTTTTTAATAGTAAAGGTGACTATCTTTTTAAGAACTGTATTAAGCTCCACAATCTATACTATTTGGAGATAAAGAAATTAAAAAAACTTTCAACAATCATAAGGTAGTTAAGGCTCTTGATTTATCCCACAACTTAAAATTACATTAGAAAAATCTCAACTGTAAAGGTTAAAAAGTTATAGCCTCCAAATGAAACCTTACCTTACTTCTTTTTAGAGAGAAGATAATTCCATAATTTTAAATCTTAATACTTTGCTAAGTCTTTTGGCTTATCTTGTTATCATCTTAGAGTTCATTATTGTACTCTTAGTACTCAGATTGCCTTGTATTTTACTTAATTTAAAAAAATCTTTTTGGCTTTATGTTGATTAATTAATTATTGAATATAAAATTTATATCTATACTATAACATAATCAATTTAAAATAGAAATTAGGAGTCAAATAACATTTGGCCATGTTACAAAAGATGTTCCATAACTCAAACTAATGTGCTTCCATGCTCATAATTTCTTCAAGAAATAGATTAATTAGCACAAGTAGCTTCTGAACAATTTGAAGTTAGATAAAGTTGAAAAAACCAAATTCATATTTAACCTAATTAGCTATCCAATTGGGTATTTCATTCTAAAGATTGTTGGTATTGTCATTATTCAAGCTGGAAAAGAAATGATGATTTATCGAACTGTAAAGAAGAAAGAACAAATTAATTAGTTGTTCATACATCTTTCAAGGATGGTCATCCAAGCCAATTGATTAATAGAGAAATTGTGTTGCCCCATTACAAAGTACGGACGAGCACCAATATGCACGGTGAACTCTTGCGTCACCCATTAACTCGCACATCGGCCCTACTATTGCCTCGTACAAGAGGTCATCCTTAACCCCACCCCATTATACAAATACCCCCACCTCTCCTTCCTGAGACACTTCACAATCTCAGCCTTATTTAGACATAAGATATACGTAAGGATCAGATTGTGCAGAATGCCATTATCCACGACCGACCATCCAAGGGCAGTGTGGCGCTGTTGCCTGGCCTCCGCCTTCCGGACCGCCCTCGCATGCACCATAGTAGGCTGCATCACCTTCTTCGGTCCATCATCTCTCCGACGACAGATAGCCTTTCCCGCGTTCTCTTATGTTACCGTAATCCTCATAGTCACTGACGCCACCTTGGGGGATACCTTACATGGATGCTGGCTAGCACTCTACGCTACTGTCCAGAGCGTCGCCCCAGCTATGCTCAGCCTGTGGCTGATCGGTCCAACCGGGTTCACCGCCGCAACCATATCCTTGGCGGTGGCTGTGGCTGCGTTCACAGTGACACTGCCAGAGGGGACTCATTTGGTGGCGAAGCGTATTGCACTAGGGCAGATTGTTATCGTTTATGTTATAGGTTATATCCAAGGGGAACAAACTGAGGCCGTCATGCACTCTTTGCATGTAGCTGCAAGTACTGCTATAGGAGTCTTTGCTTGTGTTGTCGCCTTGTTGTTACCCTATCCTGGACTGGCTTGTCGCGAGGTAATTAAACATCTAACTTGCATCATAGTGAGCAATGGAGGTACTAATAATAATCATCTGGAATATATCTTAGAAATGCTTCACCCCATGCAAGGGTTTAATCTTTAAATATTCCTTTAATAATTACGGACGATTAATTATCAACTACTCTACATTAACAGAGAAAACGATTGATTTTTTCTTTAGTATCAAATAACAACAAAAGTCCGTACGAAGTGGACTTTCAAAACCTTGAATTGCATGCATGTCCCTTGTACAACTCCCTGCTCTTTCTTAATGCGGTTCATCCGTTAAATTTGTTCTTCCAGGTGAAACATAGCTGCAAGTTGTTCGCTGAAACCTCTTCAGAGAGGCTGAAGCTCTATACTAATGCAGTTTTTTCTCAAGACAAAGTTTTGACATTGGCATATATTTCTCAAGCCAAGCAATTGGCTGCTGCCGGAGTCAAATATGTTCAGAGCGTCAGGCGCTACCAAGTAAGCTACCAATTTGGAAATTCATAGATGTCGTTAATTTTAACTGTTCTGCCTCTTAATATGATATTAATAACTAGTGAGTAGCCAGAGTTCGTTTATAGAGGTTCATGTCCAATGTTGTTGCGCCGGTTGATTACATATATATTAATTCCTCGTGTCTTTTATTTAACAGGAAAGCATGAAATGGGAGAGGCTTCCATTTATGTTGTTTAGACCCCATTATTCTACGAATCCAGGAGAGAGATTGGAAGAAATGGAGATACCCTTAAGAGGAATGGAAATGGCTTTAACAGCGAATACCCATTCATTGCCTTTGAGAACAGTAGTTGATGAAGAAAGTTTTAAGGAAGCTCTACTTCAATTACAGAACCACGTTAGTCTCACCCTGAAAAACTTCAACAACTTTAGGCATAGGGATCTGGTAACTGTTCCTGAATCGAATTCTAAGAACGCAATTGGGTTCCTCCAAACTCTTCAAACAATCCCAACAAACAACCAAGATTTGCCCCCTCTTTTCTTCTTATTCTGCGTGGAACTTCTTCACCGCAAATTAACAGCAGAACCGGCCGATTTCTTCCTAGTAAATGATCAAGTAATAAGCTCTTCAAGTAAGGAAATTGGCTTCTTAAAGAACATTTGGAAAAACTGTGGGATCAACCTAAACACCATAAGATTAATGTCAGCATTCAAATGCTCGCTTTCCTTAGGCCTAGCCGTCTTATTTGGTTTAATATATAGCAAGGAAAATGGTTACTGGTCAGGACTCCCGGTAGCTATTAGTCTGGCCTCAGCAAGAGAGGCAACGTTTAAAGTTGCTAATATTAAAGCACAAGGGACAGTGTTAGGTACTGTTTATGGAGTTTTGGGTTGCTTTATCTTTGAAAGGTTCTTGCCTGTAAGGTTCATCTCTCTTCTCCCATGGTTCATCGTCACCAGTTTTCTCAGGCGTAGCCGAATGTATGGACAAGCTGGTGGACTTTCAGCAGTCATTGGGGCAGTCCTAATATTGGGTAGGAAAAACTTTGGACCACCCAGTGAATTTGCTATAGCAAGAATTGTGGAGACCTTCATTGGATTGTCTTGTTCAATCGTGGTTGAACTTCTCTTTCAACCAAAAAGAGCTTCTTCCCTAGCCAAAGTTCAGCTCTCCAAAATTTTCGGAACTTTGCATGCTTGCATTTGCTCAATAAGCGTTGGAGAATATAACAAAGCCAACTTGCTAGAGAATCAAAGAAAATTGAGATTGGAAGTTGGTGAGCTAAGGAGATTCATTGGAGAAGCTGAGGTGGAGCCCAACTTCTGGTTTCTGCCTTTTCATAGTGTTTGCTATGGAAAGCTTTCAGGGTCTTTATCAAGGTTGGTGGATCTCTTGCTTTTTAGTGCTCATGCACTGGAATTGCTTGAACATGAATCACATAAATTTGGACCTTCTTGGAAAGAGAATGTTAAAAGTTTAGATGGGGACCTTGAAGCTTACAGAGACACGATTGGCTCCTTAGTAAAATGTTTTCAGGATGTCACAATTATAAAGTCCGTATCATGTCTTGACAAGGAACATGAAACAAGAAATGTCTCAAGCGATGTTGAACTTGGAAAATCTACAAACTCAAACATTCGTGGGGTTTCAGATTCTGACAAAGATGAAGTGGAAAACACCATCAACTCTTATCTCCAGCACTCAAAAGAAGCTGTAGATAAATTGCATGCACTTGGAGACGAGGAGATGACAAAGAGTCGAACGATATTGAATTTGAGTACTGTAGGCTTTTGCTTGAGCACTATCATTAAGGAGACTAGAGAAATCGAAAAGGGAATCTTTGAACTATTTCAGTGGGAAAACCCTTCAAACACCATGAATTTGTTCGAGATTTCATGTAAAAATCGTGCTCTACATGGTTGAGTAGTGTTTTATCCAATTTCATTTGGACTACGCAACAAACTTTTGTGGGAGCACACGGCCGCATGGTTTCTCTACAGTGCAATTTTCTTTTTTCTTTTTACATGTCACTATACAACTTGGAATCAGAAACTTTATTATGATCAGAAAAATAATTCATTAGAAGGTTTTAGTTTTAGTTGAGCATTTCTTAATAAAATTTCCCATCAACGTCATGTACAAGTCTGACGTATTTCTGGCCAATTGTAGTTGTAATCATGGCATGGTATGGTTATAGATTTTAAGGGAATGCGGAAATTAAATTACGAATGAAATTTCTAAATATGTTCAAACCTAAGTTTAAAACTTTAAATTTGTTATAAAAGATAATAATTAATTTTTTTTCATATAATTTAATGTCATTTATAAAATTGAATATAAAATATGCTTAATTAAGTATGCAATATAAGAATTTTATTAAAATTTGATGCTAAAAATAACTTAATTTACTAATGAATAATTATAATAGGTTAAGAGGAAACAGAAAAGTTTCACTCCAATTCTTATAGTTATTTTAGTTTGCTATAAATTATTATAAAAATAAATTAAAGTAATTAATTAAAATTTTATTTGTTAAATTATTTATTTGGGTCTACGCTAATTTATTAGGTTCACATAAAAGATAAATGTATTATTGTAAATAATACGAAACTTGAGAACCAACTTCGTGATTTAGCAAAAACTAAATTAAGACGAAATAAACAGTCGATTTGTTTTGTTCATCTTCTTTCACTACAAGAAAAATACACAATTTGCGGCGTTTTAAAAACGTCGCAAATGTTCGAAAAAAGTCGTTAAATATTTTCGTGACGTCTCTGAGAACGTCGCACCGAACGTCGTTGAAGGGGGAGTAAGGAAACGTTTTTATCGACGTTTTGTACAAAACGTCAAGGAAGCCTAGGTGATTTTTCGACATTTGGGGAAACGTCGTAAAAGCGTAAGCGAATGAGCGACGTTTTAATTAAACGTCGTGAAACTAGCATAGCTTTCTGCGACGTCTGTTAGACGTCGTGGAAAGCATGACCATCTGCGACGTCTGTTAGACGTAGTAGAAAGGGTTAAAATCTGCGATGTCTAACAGACGTCGTAAAAAGCGTGATTATCTGCGACGTCTGCTAGACGTAGTAGAAAGCATGATTATCTGCGACGTCTAGCAGACGTCGTCGAAAGTAGAACACTCACAAACGTCGCAGATGATAATATATTTAATTTTTTAAATATATAATAAATTTTAAATTTTATATAAT
>JANIHY010000008.1:54592728-54603695 GCA_027479065.1 Erythroxylum brevipes
AACAAGGAGAAAGTAGATTGCTAAAGGAAAAGATTCAAAGGCAAAGGATTTGGATACAAGAAGAAGGAGAGGATAGCACAGTGAGGATTTAAAGCTGTAGCAAAGGAGTCGGTAATACTCCTGATCTGATTTATGTTTTATTATCCTTATACCATATCATGTATGGATTAGCATGATGATTTGGATTTGTTGCTTCCACTACAAGTAATGATTTCTTAAAAGTTTTGAAATCTACCGTTTCTCCAAATATAGCATGCTTTGTTTTTTCGATCCAACAATCCCCACCTGTTTGAACAATCAGGTAAGAATTTTGAGGACGAAATTTCTTTTAAAGAGAGGAGAGTTGTAACATCCCATTACCCATGTTAAGGCTAAAATAGTAAATGTGAGAGATTACTGAGAAATAAGAAAACACATTTCATGCTCATACATTACATGATATGCATATACACGTGAAATTGAATCTTTGCACATAAAAATAATTATACATGCATCATTGGCAATTTCTAGGTATAATTGTTTATAAATGTGATTATATTAAGAAATGTTGTTTTCATATGTTGAAAATTGATTTGTGTATAGGTTGCGTTTGATATTTTCGATAGGAAAGATCAATTGGAAGGACGGTAGCATCCAATATGGTAGACTTGTTGTGGAAAGGAGTTAGGAAGTTAGGCCTTGTGATCCCTTTTGGTAGCTAAGGGATGTTGGTGTGGACCACTAGCTATGTACATAACTTTATATTTTTATTAGTTTTTGAATAAAATTTATTTTGAATTACCAAAAAAAATTGATTTGTGTATATTTTGATTTAGAATTTTTTTGGAATTTTAGGAAAAATTTCTGAAATTTTGGGTAATTTTTGAACTAGAAAAATTGTCAAATGGCAAAACAATTGTTAAATGGAAGTAAAAATTACTGTCTAATGGCAATGGAAATTTTGATGAATGACTTTAGGATTTATTGACAAGTGTCGTTGAAAATTGGGGGACAATTAGAGTAAAAGTTGAAGTTGATTAGACTAGTTAAATGAAAGAATCTAGTCTCATGCTTTAGGAATTGGACATTTGTCACTTGCCTAACCATGTCTTAAATTATTACCCCTCTTTGTTTATTCTTCCATGATGCTTCTCACTTAAAAGGCTATTGGTGTTTTATTTTGGGCTCCTCCATTTTCATAGCTTCTCTTTTCTTCTTAATGAGTTTTAATTCTTCAAATCTCCATTCACGTTAAACCTAAGCCTCTCATCTTTCATGCTAGTCTTTCATTCTCACCAAAAACCAAAACCTTCCAACCTTAAGATGATGATGATCGTGGGTTGTTGGTGAAGCTAGGGATTATTGATATTTTTGAATATTGTGAAGATTTTGGAGTTAAACCAAGTAAGTATGGCATTATTTATCATAGGTTTGGTTAAATAAAGCATTTATGATGATAGATAGAGGTTTGACATGAAATGGTGTTTTATGTATGTATGTGTCGTGGATATTGAAGAGTATGTTAATTTCTTGGTTTTATATATGCTTGATGAGTAATGATTTATAAAGATGTTTTAGTGGTTGAATGATCATGAAAAAGAGTTTTTTATACGCTAAAACGTATATATATATATTGATGTTTTGTTTCATATAAATGCTAAATAATGGGTTAGGAGTTGTTTTATGGATGATTGATGTTGTATATGATTAGTAAGAAACTATAAGGTATGATACACATGTTTTTAAGATGGATTAATTGTGAAAAGGATGTTTTAATGAGAATTGGAAGTTGATGAATAGGTACATGAACATGTCCTATTTTGGACTAATGGTCAAATTTAGATCATGCTTTGTTAGTGAATGATATTGAGATGAAATGGAGTTGAGAACGAGGAGTATATGAAGTAGAAAATGGTGATCTTTGTACAAGTTATGTTAGGTGTGAAATCTGGAAAGTTGAAGATGATTGATTGGAAAATATTCACTGAGTATGCCTCAGTTTATTAGCCATAACTTTTTCTCTAGTTATCTAAATGATATATTTTTCATTTGAATTAAACTAGAGATGTATGGCTACATTTTTCATGAAGACATCAAATTCAAATTCTATCCATAAAAGTCTCAAAATCTAATCTGAAGTTGAAAAATTGGGATGCTTCTGTGAGAGTTCGTTGCGACAAACTCCCCGCTTCACCGCAGAGAACTTGAAGGATTTCGGTAGGATTCCTTTTGGGTAAAGTTCGCTGCGGCCAACTCCAGGTTTCGTGGCGTTAAACTTGTGAGAGTTTTGAAAGAATTTCTCTCGGGAGGAGTTCGTCGCGGTGAACTTTTTTCTACACTGAACATGTTTCAGTATTTTGGGCATATCTTGTTTTGTAGTTATCCAAATGGAATGATTTTTTATTTGGAGTAAACTAGAGACATAGTAAAAATTATATGGAGAAATCAAATTATAAATCAGACTCTAAGAATTTTGAATTCTTGGTGGAAGTTGAATGACGGGCACTATCTCAGTATAAGAGTAATCCGAAATTATTTAGAGTATAAGTTTCAAAATACTGAATCAAATTGAATGATCTTGGTGTCATTAGAAAACTAAGACATAGTGGAGCAATTTTAATCAAATTGAATGATGTTGGTGTCATTAGAAACCTAAGACATAGGAGAGCAATTTTATAGAAGAAAGTGTTCTCAAATTTCCCCATTTACATTGTATAAATGATTAATAATAAAGTCAGTTTTTGGAAAAATCTGAAAGGATTCAATGAGCTATAAATTGTGATTTTAATGGTTTTATTGAGGTATAAACCTAAGTACAAATTATGCTTAGGTGAGTTTTGAGATAGGACTGATCATGTGATGAGAATAATGGAAAAATACTTGGGATTGTCATAAACATGTATTGTGCATATTTTATATACATACATGTGTATTATAAAACTCTTACAATTGTGCCAATTTGTGACATGTGTATATTGCTTGTTATAGAGAAGCAACTGGATCATCAACCTCCAGACGTTGCCGGAACTTCCAAACATTAGCTTCGGGAGCAATCAGTGAGTAACCTAGATGGTTTCTCTCAATTGATTGTTTGTTTTTATTTTCTTTGAATTATTGAATGAATGTGATTTGGTTGTGTTGATTTCGGACAATGAAGGTCTTATGCTTGTGATATGTGAATGAGATATTAAAATGCTACTTATGTGTGAATGTGACAAACTAAATGTTTCCTGACATGATTGATTATGAGGGATGCATTCCATGCATGAATGCATGATCAGATAATGAGAGTTATGACTTGAATAGCTCGAAAATGAGCTTAAAACTCCAAATGTGATTAAGAGCTACAGGCTCACTATATAAAATGAACCCTGTATCTCCAACAGATAAAGGACAGTACAAATGAGCCCAGTATCCACAATGGATATGAGGAAATTTTGGTTTTCAAATATTGTGACTTTCTTGATGATGTATTATAAGAGAATAAAGATAGATGGTGCCATATTAAGTGAATGTTGTGATTGAACGTAGCACGCCATTATTATAGGTTATGTACTGGAATATCCTTTGGGCGTCCCGGTATATACGCTAGGGTAAGGGGGCATTACATACTTCTTGTAGAGTCTCTCTGTCACTAATGTCCTCTATTGGTATTGAAATGTCAATGCTGCAATTTTGGTGAGTTTTGTGAACTCAGTAAGGTAACCATTCTCGATGGTTCACTCAAATCATATAACACATCACATCATATTTCCACATAATTCACATCATTTCATTTATCATCTTATAGCATTATATAGCACTTTGTTTACAATTTTCACGTTCTCATTCAAATACAAGTCAACATTACATTTCAATCATTCAAACATACATTTTAAATGTATATGCAATGCTCATAAGACTCATTTATGATTATTACGTTGTTGTAACCGAGTGCCTATAACTGTCCCGTATTCATTATGGATATCGAGCTCATTACTAACTGTCCCTTATCTATTAGGGAATACAAGGCTCATTATACAGAGCGAGCCTTTGGCTCTTAATCACATTATGAGCTTTAAGCTCATTTTCGGTGGCTACTCAGGTCACAACCATCATTATTTGTTCATGCATTCTTATAATGAAATGCATCACATATATTTAGTCAATTAAAAATGCTCAATATCTTACAGTCATATTCACTATCGCACTCTCATTCATATTTGTTATCAGACCTTGGTCCGACATTCAACATATACATTGAGAATCATTTATTTCGTCAAATTCACATACAAGGAACACTTCCAATATATCATTCATGTATCAAATGCCTCGGACATTCAATGTCTGGAATCAAAATAATCAAATTCACAAAAGAATTCAATACAGAATTTAAAACAAACAATTATTCAAATGAGACCGTCTAAGTTACTCATAGTTTGCTTCAAAAAGCTATTGCCTCGAAGTCCTAGCAATGTCTAGATTTTGTCGCTCCATATGCTCTTCTAAATCATGTAATACATACATATTTATACACATCACAACTTTACACAATTATAAGTATTCGTTTATGTATATATATGTATATGGATTATGTACAATGCATACTCAATGTCAATCCCGGGTACATTTCCTTAATATGCGTCTCATAACCAATTTAACATGATCTTTAAATCATTCCTAAACACCTAATACACTTTCCTTACTTTCATCACTCAATTCATCATCAACTAGGCTCATTCAATATCACACTCGAGCCTAAATACCTCATAGAAAACATTAATAAGTCAATAATTTATGTATATACATGGTTTTGGGACAAAAGGCATAACTTTTGTTGTGGATATCAGATTAATGTCATTTTAGATGCTTTCTAAGAGGACTTTGAGTTCTTCAACTTTTGTGAGGATCTAGAAGAGAGATTTTACCCTCTAAAGGGTCAAAATTGCAAATTTATGTAAATGTCCTAAGAATGTCCACCTAGCAGGCATATATCCCTCCAAACGGACATAAACAGGGCTGGGAAGTTTGGTAGACCCGAGAAGGTCCGTCCAGTGGACTTGAAGTCTGTCTAACAGACATGTGAGAAGCATATCTCACTTAACAACATTTCTGACAATTTCTATATAGATTCTAACATCATTTTCACTCCAAAATTTCCTAAATTCATTTCCTCTAATGCAACATCATTTCATACTAATTTAACCACCAAATTGATTGCATTAAACCCTTAAACCTCAACTTATTTGATTCATCATTTTTAACTAAATCTCATCATTCATGAAATCCTATCCTTTTTCCAAAACATATCTCATTCATAAGTATCAAACAATTCATTTTCAAAATTCATCATTTCAAGTTGATAACTTCTTCATTTATACCTCAATTTTAGTTCAATATCATCCAGAAAAAATCAAAATCCATGATTGATCATAAACACCAAAAATAGAATATATTCTTATACACTTTCATTATAAATTTTCTAGACATGTTCTACTTCATTTTTCACCTTCTAAGATACAAATAAATATCCAGCGGAAATGTTACAGCATATTCTAGCACACTTTAAACACCATTATCACTTTATCTATAAACTTTCATCCTAGTTCTTCTTCTTTCAAGAAACTGCACTTGCCTTTTCTTTAACTTAAATACTCAATCCAATCCATTTTTAAAACAACCAATGATCCACGCTTTTATACATTAAAACAGAACATGAAAATATCCATTCACAAATCAATTTTTCTGCACTTCTTTTTACATCCTTTTAAGATTCATTCTAACTCTACATCATCTTTATATCAATTTATGAATCATTAATCATCACTTATACAAAAGTAAGACATTTACATACACATTTCATCATTCATGACTCACACATAAAAATTTCATGATCAAGTCATCAATGTCAAATTACTCATCATATTAGTTTCATTTAACACTACCCATGATAATTGAAGCATAACTTACTTGATTTAGCTTCAATGTCTTCAAATCACATTTAATCCTAGCTACCAAGCATCATAAGATCTTCATCATTCCAAAAGTGGCAGGGATTTCTTATGATCTCTCCTTGGTCTTTTATTTAATTAGTCCATTTGTCTATAATTTCTACCCCAATTGTCTCCCAATTTTTTATGACGCTTGTCAATAATTCCCAAAGTCATTTATCAAAATTTCCACTGCCATTTGACAGTCAATTCTATTACCATTTATCATTTGTCTTGCTACTTGGCATTTTTCCTAAACTAAAAATACCTAGAATTTTAATATTTTTTCCAAATTTTCACCAAAAATTCAGAGTCAATAAATATACTCTCCAAATCACTTTTTAACACACATAATTCACAATTCCCAATATAATCACATTTATAGATCAATTATACCTAAAAAATATCAATGAATGCATGCACAATCATTTTAATGTGCAAAAATCAATATTCACGTACATGTCTATGCTATAATAAGCATGAGCATGAAATGCACTTTTTAACTTCTCAATAAACTCTCATATACACTATTCTAGGGTTCTAACCCTTAATCCGTGAAGTAAGCCTAGTGATAGAGTTTCTTGACGAATATAACTTCGTGTGGGAGCATAAATTGGGGAGGCACAACAACATAATGAATGCCTTAAGTCTGAAGGAGGTGTTCACGAGTCAAACCTATTGGAGCAAATTAAAGCTACATCTCTATTGGAAAACACATATTGTAAGTTGATCTTACAAGTTCAAAAATGTGTTGTGTGCAAATTTTGGTTCAGTGATGATGGGATATTGACAACTAAGAGTAGTCAACTATACATGCTAAGTTTTGGTAGCTTGCAGAAGAAATTGTTAAAAGAGACGTACGACTCACAGTGGGCTAGTTACCCCAGATTTCAGAGGATGAATGTTCTCCTAGCTCGTTCTTATTATTAGTCACAGAGCGAGAATGGCACTAAAGTGTATGTCAAGATATGCCTTATGTGTCAATTGGATAAATCAAAGAGGAAGAAGGAAGCTGGTTTGCTACAATCCTTATTGTAGCACCCCTTACTATAGGACATATACCAGGACGCCCGTAGGTCATTCCGATACACACCCTACGATAAGGGTGCGCTACGAACAATCACTAACACTTCACACTGCATCAAATCATAAAGCATCATTATTGAAAATCACTAATTTTTGAAACCATAAATTTTCCTCATTTCATATCATCAAAAGCAATAATTTACATAACTGTCAGTTTTTCCTTGTCTGTACATTACTCCAAAAAGGAAATCAAATACAAAAAAACGGTAACTAGGTCATCCCTCAAAAAGTGCCAGCTGACCGACCTGTGAGCCATGACTTCTCATGCCAACTCGATCTACGCGGTAGGAAAAGTCTCTCTAGAGCTACGAGTCTTCTCTCTCGGTCCTGAAAAATAATTTGCAATTTTGGGTGAGTTTGCGAACTCAGTGAGGAACCATCATTGATGGTTCACCCAATTCATGCATAGTCAAACAAATCACAGTATAGCATAATAACTCATTCATATGTACCACATGGTTATTTACATGAACACAAAGCCTTTGGCTTTACACTCAAATCACAGATATTCAGTCAAATGCATGTGTAATGCGTATGTGACCATTTTTTCAATTTATTATGTTGTTGTGACCGAGCGCCTAAACTGTCCCAATAAGGGCGCATTATTCGTTGAGCCTGAGGCTCTGAAGCACTGTGGGCTCGAGGCCCAAATACGTTGAGCTTTAAGCTCTCGGTGGCTGCTCCGGTCACAACTGCCAATTACTGATCATGCATTATGCATGGAATGCACATGGCAATATAAAGCAAAGCCCACATCATATTCGGTCCCAAATTACCACATTCACACAAGTAGTTCACAATTAATCATATTCCAAATCACATATAGCACTTCTATATCATAATCTCTCAATACATCGGACACCTTCGATCCGGAACCGGGCATAAACAAACGAAAGCCCACCATTCTTCTCCACAGTATTATAATTGCAAAATTATAAACAAATAATAATTGAGAAACCATCTAGGTTACTGACCAATAGCTTCCGAGCTAATGCCGGGAAGTCTCGGCAACGTCCGTAGGATGACGTTCCAACTGAGCCTCTATAACATCCCAAATATTTACACATTACCAATTGCACATTCAGAGATATTAATTAAGGCACATGTAGCAATTAAAATGAGTACAATGCATGTTCGTGACATTCCCGACACTATTGCACAAATTCCTGTCACAAAATAAACATTAGAAACTCAATGACACTAAAATCACTCAATTCGGACCTCTATAGGTCCAATTATGAATAAAAGACGGATCAGAAAAATTATTACCCGGTCCCCTCACTTCGACCTAACCAATTTCCAACAATTTCAGCTCTAAAAATTTCCAATTTTACAAATAAATAAAATTAAATATTATACGAATCCGATGCCTCGAGAATCATGTCAATCGGATGTCGAATACAAAAGTTATGCACAAAAGAATTAACATTTAGAAATCAAACTATATAATAATCAAATAAAATAAATAAATAAATAAATTAACAGATGTCTCGCCCTGGCGATTTGTCGCGAGGGTATCGATCTCGCGAGGACGATCTGCCGCCCTCGCGAGATGCGAGGTATAGAATAAATTTTTCATTTTTCACTTAAAAAAAACCTAATTTTCCATATTTCAAAAAAACCTTTCTTTCTTCCTATTCATAAACCACCTCTTCTTTCACACTACATAACTTTCAACACACACATCGAAAAATTACTCATTTAGTCTCGTTGGAAAGACCTTAAAAAATGCTACAAGTTTCATGAAGAGCTAAAAATCCAATTTCACCTCTAAGGGTGTCAAAAATGCACTCAAAACTACTGCCAAAACACAAAATTACCACAACAGTTCAGCATTTTTTCAGAAATCATAACTTTTCATCCCCATTGTTGAAAATTCCAAATTTTATATCAATCGAAAGAGCAAAACAAATGCTACAACTTTCATGAACAACTTGAAAGCCAATTTCATCTCTAACCAAATCAAATTCTCAAACAAAGTTTCAACCTTCCCATATTATTCTCATCAATAACCCAATATTTCAAAATTCATAACTCCTCATTCCCTTCGTGAAAAATTCCATACCATATAGCAATAAAAAGCTCAGACAATATACAACAATTCTCAAGATGAACTTCAAAGCAAATTCCATTCAAACTATGTCAAATCCTCACATTAAGGTGGCTGTCCTGTTAGGGTTTATGAAAATAGCCTTTAACCTAAACTATAACAAAACTTTACAATTTTATATCTAACAATCCTTACACTCAAAATTCGCATAAAATACCTCATTAGAAAGCTACAACAATCCTCTAAAACTTTCCAAAATATCACTTGAGCCAATTTCACAATAAATACTTCTATCTACCAAATGAAAGAACATAAACATAACTTCTCACCTAAACAACCGCCAAGCTTCAAGCTTTAAGTTTTCAAAACTTCAAAATAAAACCAACCTCTACTTTAACTCCTCACCTACGGCTATCACTTCCATACACACACAAATCATCATCTTCACAAGGCTAAGTTTGGTTTTGTATGAGAAGAGAAGCAAGCAAAAAGACAACAATGCTTAATATGGAGGAGGAACAAAACCCACGAAGGAAGGAGGAAGGAGGGAAGTTTCGGATGAAGGAGAAAAGATTAGCTTTCCAAGTGATTTTTAAATATTTCAAGGAGAAGAGCCGTAAGTGATGAATGAAACAAGACAAAGATAGAAAAAGACAAAAACATTAATGAAGAAGAACTAAAGCTACGGATGAGAGGAATCAAAGGCAATTTTCAAGAGATTTTTTTTAAAACTCTTTCACCCTTAGGAAGTCGTGGAAGAGTGACTCACCAACTTAGGATATATATATTACCCCTTTTTGAAGGCTAAGTATCACTTGCCACTTGTCCTGATATTTATTCCGGTTCCAAATTCTCCTCCAATTTCTCATCAAACTCTAAGGGCTTAATTTAATAAATCCTAACGTCATGCCTCTAATTTTCCAGTACCATCAGCCATTCATTTTTAGTACCAGAAATCCACTCAGTCAGTCACTTAGAAATTTTTCGGTCCAGACATGTACCCCGAAAAATTACAGAAATATTTATGAAATTCCCTAAAAATGCAAAACACACATAAATCACCCAAATTCAATTTTTCAAACACACTTATCACATATTTCACAAAAATTTCCGTTTAAACACATATGTCGAGAAATGTCATGAATGCATGTACAATCATGTGCATGTGCAAAAATTACCATTCATATTTATATAAAAGCTATATAATGCATGTTCATGCCCAGATATATTCACATTCTCCTAACTCGTCCCAATTGACTAAATTACGCTTCCAATCGGTGATGTGATGTTACATTTATACTCAATATCCAAATAGTCTCAATTTTATCAATAACAACTCAATTTAATCAATTTCACGCACTTTTATAAGAACATAATCCTTTCTAAATTTTTATCTCACAAACTATGAAGAATTTCAGTACAAGACTTTTATGAAAATTGATTCACATAATATCTGACAATATTTTAAAATTATTTCTAGTCATTTTTGGGCTGGTTAAAAAATCATCACATGTCCCAAGAAGACTGCATGATCCAACCAAAATTTACACTTAGAAAATTTAGTGTACAACTAATGCTCCCTCAAGTTTTGTAAAGCCAGTCTCAAATATACCATATGTTCTTCTTTACTTTTAGAATATGCCAAGATTTAATCAATAAATACAATGATAATCTTATCCAAAAAAGGTCCAAACACCTTATTCATCAAATCCATAAAGGCTACAGGACCATTAGTCAACCTGTAGGATCGGAAAAAGAAAGCATGCTTAGTTTGGAGAAACGATAGATTTCAAAACTTTTAAGAAGTCATCTTGCAGCGGAAGCAATATATCCAAATCAACATGCTAATCCATACATGATATGGTATAAGGATAATAAAACCA
>JANIHY010000008.1:54615976-54629439 GCA_027479065.1 Erythroxylum brevipes
AAATATGTAATTCATTGATTATTTTAAAACGAATGATTTGTATTAGTAAAAAAGTTAACAAATAATAATAATAACAATAACAATAGGAAATTAATTTCGTATAATAATAATAATAATAAGATAATTAATTTTGTATACTAAAATTAATAAATAATAATAATAATAAGTTCAAATTCATAATAATATCAATAATAATAATAATAATAATAATAATAATAATGAGTTTAAAAACATAATTAAGAATAAAAAATTGCTTATGTAGAGAGAAGAGTATTTCTGAAAGTTGTTTATGTGTTTTGTTTTAGAAACGAGGACAAGAAATCTTGTATCATAGTTTTGAAAGGAACACAAAATTTTTTTGTCCCTGTGATTTAAAAATAGAACAAAAATTAATTGAGGTAGCAACTAAATATTGTGAGGTACAAGATTTTTTTATTTTGTCATTTGTCACCACCAACAGAAACACTAACCAAATGCTCCGTAAATGATATTATAATTTATTGCTTAAGATAACCCTCTACAGCGTCCCACTGATTATTCCATAGCTTACAAGTAACTTCGCGGTATATGCATGTTGTAGGTACATTCTTGCACTACAGAAATTACATCAGTTTTAATTTCTATTTCCTACGAAGAATACTAACAACTATTTTATGATCATTCACGTCCAAAAGACCTCTAGATGCCTCTTCCAAAAGCTCTAGATCGATGCCTCATTTAGCGGTCCAGAATGTAACAAATCGAGAGCCTTTACTTCACCCAATAAGATCTCATATCACTTTCGATGGTGCTTGATCCCAAAAGCAGAAAACAACTCCTTAAGCTATTATCGCTTATGCTTCTCTCATCATACATTGGCCTCCCATAGTGTTCTTTGTGATTCAAACGTTATCACACGCTATAAAAACCAATACAAAGTAAACGAACTTTTGAAGCAGACGTCCGGTTAGATTTGTACTCCTCAACACCCATGTGAAACCCAAAGAAGTGAATACTGTACCGTGCCGACCGGTACCAAGTCCGATACGATATTCATAAAATTAGTGAAACTCCATAGCCTGTTCCATTTATTCTTCCAAATAGGGAAAACAAAACAAACTTTATGACTAAAAAACAAAAAAGGAATGCAAACTATTTTCGCTTAAACATGTTAAAAGCAATTAGTCCTGCATATTTTGGTCACGAAGATCTGAATTTATCCATGTATCCATCAACTTTGAGTGGCACAAAGAAAGTCAATATTTATCATATGCACGTCGAATCAAAAAGAATAAAGAATGGCCAATTATTCAGGCCACACATTTCAAATCTCCACTTTAGTTTGAATTGGATGACATCTTAACTCCACTTTCTTTAAATATTCCTCACATCAGGCATTTCAAGTGTTAATAATTCTAAGATAAATTACTGTTTCAACTTCAAAATTGCAAAAGACTTGGGTCATTAAATTATTGGATTACCTATAGTTTCAATTTGGTTGAAAGTATGGTCTGTAGTTCAATGTTTCACAAAAAATCTAAGTAAGTTCTGAACATTGATATCCCTTTAAAATGATACTTATTGCACCATAAATAAAGTAAAAAAGTGAAAATAGACATAATTAAAGACTTATTTATACCTTTTATAAAACGTTGACATGAAAATTACACCATTAACTAATGTCTTAAAAAATATTTTAAAGATTACGTCAACATCTAATAGTTCCAAATTGTCCAAATGTGATACCACTTATGCTAAAATGATGATTTAAATATTAGGAATTGATTAAAAAAAAACTAACTCTATTATAGTTTAGGATATCATTAATATCATTTTAAAAAAGTTAAGGTATAATATGACATCATAGATAATGATAGGAGTTTACTTTGATTTTTTGCACGTTAAGGTATGATTTACACCTTTAGTCTTTTAATTTTATTTACAACATATTATTTTTGAGAATAATATCTCTAATAAATGATACTTAATATTAATGTGCTTAGATGTCGCACGCAATATCTGATCTTTAGTCAAAATATATAGCAATGTAATTTTAATAATGAAGAGTAATGACTAAGAATTTGAACTAAGTTCAATTAAAAAAAAACCCAAATAAGTTCCCTGAAAGCTTCCATAAAAATTAAATACTTAATCTCTATAGTATAAAGTGCAATTGTAGCCTACAAAGTTACTCTCTAATTAATTGCGCAACCATTAATAGAAAATACGAAACTAGTAGAGGACATTGTTATGAGCTAATATCTTTATGAAGCAAAAGCCCAACAAAAAGAATGATCCCAGGCCCTATAAAGAAGGAATAACGAATGTGCTCCATAAATTGCAGTGTTTAACGAATATAACATACCACTACCATAGAGCATATACCTGAACATCCAGAGGACATTCAAGAACATACCCTATAAGAATGGCGTGCTAGAGGAATCATATTCACTACTATGGCATCATACAAAACTTAAGTGATCATAAGTTAAACATTTCTCATTTCATTTCACAAACATCATTTACATTATCTTTACATCTCATAATCCATATATGTTCATTACAAAAATATCTGAGAGTTTAATGTTCTTTACAAAATATCTAACGTGAAATAAGATGCTAACATAAACAATCTATCTAAACTCCTCAGACATCAGCTGACTAGACCTTTAAGCCATTCCTGATTCTAAAATTGGGAATACTAGATTGCCTTAAAAGCTACGTCTCCTCAGTATCGGAAAAACAACATTGCAATTTGATGAGTTTTGCAAACTCAGTGAGTGGACCATAATCGATGTGTTCAATCGAGTCAAAATATAACATCACAAGTATATCACATGAGCTTGAATCAATTCCCATATAGTCTTATATACCATATCACACTATACATCATATCTCAATAAGCACATTAGAATACAGTCATATCATAGAATCTTTTTAGAACAATTCAATCTTTCACCTCAATCATTCATATCGTTAACATGTAACAAGTATTGCAGATCACTATATCAACACAATTTAATACTTTTTTTCACAATCATTCATAGATACACAAACATAACATAACATTATATCAACTAAATTTAGAATAGAATTAGCTTGCGACTCACCTTGCCTCTTCATTTTGAACTCCTGCCTGTACTCTCCTTGCCCATCTTTCAGTAACTATTCAATTTAGACTGAGGCAGCTCTCAACTCAGTAAAGCTACTTAAATGATAATAGCCAATCTCGTTCTGATCTCCATATTTAGTCCGTCTTTAAACTTCCTACTGCTACGCCCTGTTTTTGAAGCCCAACTATCGATCCGAAGTCATAAAGCATGAGCGGGTTTCTTTATAGGGTTATTTCTATAAAACCTCATTTCCTTTCCACCAATCTTTTTGAATTCAACACCAAATGCTATCAAATTTTTTGAAAGGTAGAAAAATGTGTTAGGAATCTATCGCCTTAAGAATCACCTCATTTGAAAGTCGGATGACGAAGTTATGGCCAAAAGAATCCAACATGTTTATGTCTTTAATCATTTTGTAGCTGTCTTGGCGCAATTGCCATAACTTTTTCTACAGATGTCGGATTGACGTCATTTTTAGACGGTTGGAAAGACGACTTCGAGATCTACAATTCCATGAAGAACTTGAAGTAAGCTTCTACCTCTAAAATTGTCAAAATTGTGATTTACTGTAGCTATCTCGTGAATGTCCGTTTAACAGACATAGATTAGCTTGGAAGCCATTTTCACCTGAGAAGGTTCGTTTAATGGACATTGGTGAGGCTATGGGTCCTTTTTCACCTGAGAAGGTCCATTTAACAAGCATAATGTCCGTCTAACAGACATTGGTGACCCAAAACTCCTTCCAAAGCCTCTCCAAGGGTTCTTATAACAATATACCAGCCGATTGGAGTACTCACTCTCAAAGGAGTATCCAATGGGCTCAATTCTCTACCATACACAGTTCTACCCGATGACACAAATGAATGAGTAGAACTCGGATTAATCAAAACAATAAAATCTTCATCAAATAATTTAATCATACTAGTTACGACTTCTGGAGCTGTCTCTACATCCTCCCACGTCATAGCAAACACTCTAGCTGGTACTTGTCCCCTCGGTCTCCCTGGAGAGTTCACTTTCTTGGCCACATCAGAACTTCTACTGCCCACTTCCGTTATTTTCCTGTGTCCCACTGTCTCGGTCTTCTTTGGAGCTTGCATCTGACTTCTCTCATGTCTTGGATTCTTAGGGCACTCTCTGACCATATGCCTTTTCTCTCCACATTTGAAACAAGCTCCAGTCAGCTTGTAGCATTCCCTTCCATGGAACTTGCCACAATGATCGCACTTCGGTATAAAAGACTTATCCCCTTCTCCCCTTCTACTGCCCCTCGCTGTTGAGGCTTGATGAAAAATAATAGAAGTCTTCATAGCTCTAGGCCTGCTTGTATCACTGCTCATCTCTTCAGACTACACAGGGAGGGTCCTGGCACTCCTCTCGAGCATAGAAGTACCACCTCCCAACCTAAACTGTTCTCTCCCTTTTCTCTTCTTGTTCACGGCGCTCTTTATATTCTCGATGTTCTCCACCCTTAGTGCCATTTCAACCAAATGTTGAAAATCACAAAAATTCTGCACCACTACTTTCTCTCTGATGGCCAGATGTAACCCTGATTTGAACCTACGACACTTAGCTGCCTCACTCATCATTAACTCAATTGTATATCGGGCCAATTGTGTAAATCGATGCTCATATTCGCTCACCATCATCTTCCTCTGGGTGAGACTCAGAAACTCTCTCTACTTCTGTTGAATGTACCCCTCTGATAGTTACTTCTTCTTATGCACTGCTAAGAAATCTTTCCATGTGAGCACTGATGATCTCATCTAACTTCCTGGGATACTCTCCCGCCAATGCAGAGCATCTTCCTGAAGCAATCTAACATCATACATAACCTTCTCATCATCCTCACAATCCATTTGATCCAGTATCCTCTCGGTCTTTCTCATCCAAGTCTTGGCCTCTTCAAGATCAATGGTTCCATAGAAGTCCACTACTCCATACTTTCTCAGCTTATCAACTGTTTCTCCTTCTTAACTGGGACCAGAGCAGAAGTCTGCGAAATCTGTCCCATAGCTTGGGCAAAGACCTGAGTAAATACCTGAAACAATCTCGAGTCTAAGGGAGGCACTTATTCTGGTAGAACAGGCAACTCTTGTGTCTGTGATCGAATGGGCTCACTACTTTGTCCTACGAAAGCCTCAGCATTTTCTAGGGCTACTGACTCATTAGTACTCTCCTTTCTTGGTAGAGATTCAGGTGCAATCGATCCTTGCAACATTCCTCATGTCCTTCAACGAGGTGACATTTGTTCAACGAGGTGGCATTTCACTCCTTCAATAGAAACACTAACGATTAGCTCACATTTTATCTTAATCTTATTTCTTACATGTATGCATGACATGCATGTCATTTAATGCAAACAATCTATTTAAAAATACAAACAATTAATGACATAGCACACTATTCATCCTACCATACACTCTAAGCCTATGAAAAACCTAAGCTCTGATACCACAAGATGTTGGGCCCCATTTTCGAAGCCCAACTATTGATTCGGAGTCATAAAGCGTGAGTGGGTTTCTTTGTAGGGTTATTTCTATGAACCCTCACTTCCTTTCCATCAATCTTTTTGAATTCAACAACAAAAGCTATCAATTTTTGGGGAAAGGTAGAAAAATGTGTTAGGAATCTATCTCTTTAAAAATCACCTCATTTGGAGGTCGGATGACGAAGTTATGGCCAAAATAATCCGGCATGTTTATGTCCTTAATCATTTTGTACTGTCTTGGAACAATTACCATACCATTTGCTAAAGATGTCTGATTGATGTCATTTTTAAATAGTTGCAAAGAGAACTTCGAGATCTACAATTACCATGAAGAACTTGAAGCAAGATTCGGCCTCTAAAATGGTCAAAATCTTGATTTACTGTAGTTATCCTATGAATGTCTGTTTAACAAACATAGATTGGCTTGGAAGCCTTTTTCACCTGAGAAGGTCCGTTTAACGGACATTGGTAAGGTTGGGGGTCCTTTTTCACCCGAGAAGGTCCGTTTAACGGACATTGGTAAGGTTGGGGGTCCTTTTTCACTCAAAAAGGTCCGTTTAACGGACATAATGTCCGTCTAACGGACATTGGTGACCCAAAACTCCTTCCAAAGCCTCTCCAAGGGTTCCTATATCCATTCTAACTCCATAATCACTCATAATCTCCCCAAATTCAACCCTTCTAGTGTAAAATCACTTAATATCTATTTCACCACTATATACATCCCATTAACACTTGAATCTCAACTCCAAAAGATTCATCACAAACAATCTTTCCAATCTCTAACATTTAACACTTGAATCTCAACTCCAAAAGATTCATCGCAAAAAATCTTTCCAATCTCCAACATGCTATTCTTACACTAGAAACAATTAGTAATCTCAACAAAAAAATATGCACATCCATCATACTCAACTTTAAAATAATATAATCATACACAAAAGGAACTTTACAAGTTCTCATTCTAATTTCCAAACGAAATGAACATTTGACAAACTTTACTTACATATCGACATACCCATCAACTTAATACAAAATACAAAAGAATGATCATGTTTGATATGCCTATAAAGCTAGCCAAATTAGTCACTAACTTAGTACAAAAGATTTCCAGCTCTCTCATAATTTTTCCAAATGTCTTGCAAGGATCACTGGTCTTCTCGATCTGCACCTGAAAAGTGGAAAAAATATTGAGTTGAGCTACATAGCTCAGTGGCTAAGATATTTATAGCTATTGGCGATGAGCCACACAATCAAACATATATAAGCATACACTTTTTATCTTAATCTAGCAAAGAAAGTTCAGAATTTACCATTCCAATTCACATTGTTTAATACAATATATCATCACATAAGACATGTTGGATGTAATTCACATCAAGGTATAACACTCAAATGTCATCCTAACTTAACACATCGCAATGCAAATGCACATATAATTGGCTCGAGGGTTCCATGGAAACAGAATGGAGAAACCGAAGTTTGCAATATGAATAGAATGAGTCCATTTTTAGAGCTCATATGCTACAAGCGGGAAGCCGAGCGAAGGCTCTTGTCAATGTGCATGTGACGAATAGAATGGTTCCACTCTCGCCCAAACACAATCAAATCTCATGCTAAATTCAATCAAAAGTTTATACTCTCATACTTTTCTTCTTTCCATTTAATCAAAGTGTCATGATACAAGGCATAGCATAATCATATCAAAGTGTCATGATACAAGGCATAGCATAATCATACTCACAATTAAAATTTATCTAATGTCATACATCATAATGAAATTTCCACATCACAACATTTCAAAGCAAGGCATTTTAACACACAATTCACACACAAGGCATTTTTCTCATTACACAATAACTATAAATAAATTACCCACCTTATAATTCTTGAAAATCCAAATTTAATTGTGCCCTTCCTCTTGCTCTTGAATAGGTTGTTCTTGATTTTCTAACACAACCAAATAGTCTCATTCAATTCCAATTCAAATGGAAATCCCCCAAATTCCCATAATTACAAAAAAAATGGAGATAACCTAAATCAAGCTCAAATTTAACCTATCCATAGTCCATCTAAATTAGAAAACCCAAAACCTAGCTTAGAAACCCATCTTCTTCCTCCAATCATTCCCAACACAAAAACCCTCTCTCTCTAAAACTTCTTCATTCACCACACAACCTATTACTCACTAAACAAGAAGAAGATGATGAACTTACCTTAAAAAGCTTGATTCTTCTCTTCTTTCCACGATTTTTCCTCCTCCTTCTCTAGCTTTTTCAATTTTTCTTCTCCTTCTCTTCTCTCTCTCACGTTTTCTCTCTTTTCTTCTCCTTCTTGGCTGCTAGCGACACTCTCCCTCTCTTCATTAATTCAAGCCCTTTTGTTTAGTCATTCTCCCCATTTTTCCATTCATTAAACTTGGCTTTCCAAAACTACCCCTCTTTCATTTAACACAAGCTTACTAACCACATAAGCTAACTTAATTTCTAACACTTCATTCTAATTTCAAATTTTAATCCTTCCCTTAATTTTGTAACTAATGACCCAATTTTAAAAATAAATAATTAAAAAAAAACAAAAATAAATAACTAGACAATTAATAAGAATTTAGAAAAAATCAGGATCAACAATTCTCCCCCTAAAGGAATTTCGTCCTCGAAATTCTTACCTGAGACATTGAAGAGGTTCGGATACTTCTTCTTCACTACTTCCAGAGGCTCCCATGTTGCCTCCTCCGTCGAATGGTTCTTCCATAAGACTTTAATCAGCTTTACAATCTTGTTTCTTAAAACCTTTTCCTTCGAATCTAGGATCTCCACTAGTTGCTCCTCATATGTCAAATCCTCCCTTAACTGAACCTCTGAAGGTTGAACTATGCGTAAAGGATTTGATCAGTACTTCCTAAACATCAACACGTGGAAAACATTGTGAATCAGGGATAATTCTGATGGCAAAGCTAACTTATAATCTAAAGGCCTAATCTTCTCAATGATCTCATAAGGGCCTATATACCTCGGACTAAGCTTGCATTTCTTATCAAACCTCAAAATCCCTTTCCATGGAGAATCTCTAAGAAACACCTTATCTCTAACTTCAAATTCTATCTCTTTTCTATGTGCATCCGTGCAGCTCTTCATTCTATTTTGAGTTGCTTTAAGTCTTTGTTTCACCAATTTAATCTTGTCAATAGTTACTTGCACCAACTCAAGCCCTAAAAGCCTCCTTTCGTGTTCCTCATCCCAATAGATAGGAGTTTTGCACCTCCTACCATACAAAGCTTCATAAGGTGCCATCTGAATTCCCGAGTGATAGGAATTATTATAATCAAATTCTATTAAAGGCAAATGATCATCCCATGAGCCTTTGAAATCTATAACACAAGCTCTCAACATTGCTTCCAAAATCCGTATTGTTCTCTCTGATTGTCCATCAGTCTAAGGATGGAAAGCTATGCTAAAATGTAACTTTGTTCCCAAAGCCTCTTGTAAACTTTCCCAAAATTTGGAGGCGAGCCTGGGACCCCTATCTGAAACTATTGAATTCGGAATCTCATGAAGTCTAATTATCTCATCTATGTATTTCTTGGCCAAAGTATTTAAAGAATCCGTCTGTCTAATTGGCAAGAAATGTGCTGACTTAGTTAGCCTATCAACAATCACCCATATTGCATCATATTTCCTACTAGTCTTCGGCAATCCCATCAAGAAATCCATCGTAATCTTTTCCTATTTCCATTTCGAAATCGACAAAGGTTTAAGCTTACCTGAAGGTGCTTGGTGCTCAGCCTTGACTTACTGTCACACTAAGCATCGTTTAGCATATTCTGCAATTTCTTTCTTCATTCCTTTCCACCAGAAATGCTCCTTCAAATCTCTATACATTCTTGTACTTCCTAGGTGCATTGCATAAGGTGCATTATGTGCCTCGTCAAGAATTTAGTCTTTCAACTCTTGCATATTAGAAATACATAGTCTGTTTCTTACCACCATCAATCCATCTTCCCTTACCTCTATTTCAGAAGGTTTACCACTTTTTATCTCTTCTCTAAGCATACTCAAATACTCATCTAGCTCTTGCAACTCCTTAATCTTTTTGTTCAATACTGGCCTTACTCTAAAGTTAGCCAATATACAATTAGATTCTACTTGTCTCAATGTTACTCTGAGTTTGGCTAATTCCTTTAACAGAGAAAGATACACTGTCTCCATATATGTCATAGTTGATTTTCTACTCAGTGTATCTGCTACTACATTAGCTTTCCATGGATGATATTTTATCATCAAGTCATAGTCTTTAATTAGGTCTAACCATCTTCTCTATCTTAAGTTAAACTCTTTTTGGCTCATTAAATACTTAAGACTTTTGTGATCTGTAAACACCCTAGTAGTGACTCCATACAAGTAATGTCTCCAAATCTTCAATGCAAAAATTATGGCAGCCAACTCCAAATCATGTATAGGATAGTTAATCTCATAAGGCTTTAATTGCCTATAATCATAGGCAATCACTTTATCTCCTTACATCAATACACACCCTAATCATTTCTTCGATGCCTCACTATATACTATGTATCCATCATTACCCGAAGGCAAAGTTAAAATCAGTGCACTCATCAATCTGAACTTAAGCTCCTCAAAGCTCTTTTGACATTCATTTGTCAACACAAATTTTTTATTCTTCCTAGTCAATTTGATAAGTGGAGCTGCTATTATGGAAAAGCCCTCCACAAACCTTCTATAATACCCAGTTAAACCCAAGCCCCTCACTTCTACTATATTCTTAAGTACTTCCTATTTCACAACAACCTCTATTTTTCTCAGATCCATATGCACTCCCTTTTTCAAAACTACATATCCAAGGAACACCACTTCCTTTAGCCAGAATTCACATTTATCGAATTTGGCATACAACTCGTTCTTCCGTAATGTCTCCAAGGAAACTTTTAAATGTTCCTAATGCTCCTTGTTACTTTTAGAATAAACCAATATATCATCAATGAAGACAGTGATAAATCGTTCTAAGAAGGACTTAAAGACTTGATTAATCAAGTCCATGAAAGCTGCAAGTGTATTCGTTAACCCAAAAGGTATAACTATAAACTCAAAATGCTCATACCGTGTTCTAAAAGCAGTCTTCAACACATCGAACTCCTTTGTCATCAACTGGTGGTAGCCTGATCTCAAATCTATCTTAGAAAAGATTCTTTCCCTTTGCAACTGATCAAACAAGTCATCTATGCGCAGGAGCGGATATCTATTCTTGATAATGACCTGATTAAGCTTCCGGTAGTCCACACACATCTACAATGACCCATCTTTCTTCTTCACAAAAGGACCGGAGCTCCCCAAGGCGAAGAGCTCTGCCTAATGTAACCTTTCTCCAATAAATCTTCCAATTGCTCCTTAAGATACTTCAATTCTACCGGAGCCATTCTATAAGACAGAATCGATATTGGCATCGTGTCCAAAAGAAGATCAATAGGAAATTCAATTTCCCTAGGTGGGGGTAGTCCTAATAATTCCTCTGGGAAGACATCCGAGAATTCCATGACCACATGTATTTCTTCTAAGTTCCCTTTATCTGCCTTCATGTTTACCACATAGGCTAAATATGCCTCACACCCCTTCCTCATCATTCTCTCTGCTATTAGAGCTGAAACAATCCTAGGTGGATTGACTTTCCTGTCCCCTATAAACACTACTGCTCTACCTTCATCCAATTTGAACTCCACTGTATTCCGTTTGCATTCTAAGTTGGCATTGTACTTCTCTAATGCGTCCATATCCAAAATCACATCTAATCCTCCAATCCTTAATGGTGTTAGATGAATCACTAACTGTTCTTCCCTAATATACATCTCGCATTCTCTATAAACTTAAGCAATAACAATATACCTGCCGATTGGAGTACTCAATATCAAATGAGAATCTAATGGGCTCAATTCTCTACCATACATAGTTTTACCCGATGACACAAATGAATGAATAGAACTCGGATCAATCAAAACAATAACATCTTCATCAAATAATTTAATCATACCAGTTACGACTTTTGGAGCTGTCTCTGCATCCTCCCTTTTCATAGTAAACACTCTAGCTAGTGCTTGTCCCCTCGGTCTTCCTGGAGGGTTCACTTTCTTAACCGCATCGGAACTTCTACTGCCCACTTCCGTTATTGTCCTGTGTCCTACTGTCTCGGTCCTCTTTGGAGCTTGCATCTGACTTCTCTCATGTCTTGGGTTCTTAGGGCACTCTCTAGCCATTTGCCCTTTCTCTCCACATTTGAAACAAGCTCTAATCAACTTGCAGCATTCCCTTCCATGGAACTTGCCAAAATGATTGCACTTCAGTACAGAAGACTTATCCCCTTCTCCCCTTCTACTGCCTCTCACCATTGAGGCTTGATGAAAAACAGTAGAAGTCTTCATAGGTCTAGGCCTGCTTACACCATTGCTCCTCTCTTCAGACTGTATAGGGAAGGTCTTGGCACTCCTCTCGGGCATAGAAGTACCACCTCCCAACCTGAACTATTCTCTCCCCTTTCTCTTCTTATTCATGACGCTCTTTATGATCTCGATGTTCTCCACCCTCAGTGTTGCTTCAAC
Source organism: Erythroxylum brevipes (assembly GCA_027479065.1). Classification (NCBI taxonomy): domain Eukaryota; kingdom Viridiplantae; phylum Streptophyta; class Magnoliopsida; order Malpighiales; family Erythroxylaceae; genus Erythroxylum; species Erythroxylum brevipes. The sequence continues at coordinate 54,628,164 of JANIHY010000008.1, forward strand.
CAACTGTTGAAAATCACAAAAATTCTGCACCACCACTTTCTCTCTGATGGCTAGATGTAACCCCGATTCGAACCTATGGCACTTAGCTACCTCACTCATCATTAACTTAGCTACATATCGGGCTAATTATGCAAATCGGCGCTCATATTTGCTCACCGTCATCTCCCTCTGGGTGAGACTTAGAAACTCTCTCTGCTTTTGTTGAATGTACCCCTCTGATAGGCACTTTTTCTTATACATTGCTAAGAAATCTTTCCGTGCGAGCACTAGCAGTCTCATCTGACTTCCCGGGACACTCTCCCACCAATGCAGAGCATCTCTCTGAAGCAATCTAGCAGCATACACAACATTCTCATCATCCTCACAATCTATTTGATCTAGTATCCTCTTGGTCTTTATCATCTAAGTCTCGACCTCTTCAGGATCAGTGGTTCCATAGAAGTCCACTGCTCCATACTTTCTCAGCTTATCAAATTGTTTCCCCTTCTTAACTAGGACCAAAGCAAAAGTCTGCGGCATTTGTCCCATAGCTTGGGCAAAGACCTGAGTAAATACCTAAAACAATCTCGGGTCAAAGGGAGGCACTTGTTCTAGTGAAACAGGCAACTCCTGCATCTGTGATCAAATGGGCTCACTACTTTGCCCTACTGAAGCCTCAGCATTTTCTGGGGCTACTAAATCATCAGTACTCTCCTCTCTTGGTAGAGAGTCAGGTGCAATCGATCCTTACGGAAAGGTTGAAAAATGTGTTATGAATCTATCGCTTCAAGAATCACCTCATTTGGAGGTCGGATGACGAAGTTATGGCCAAAAGAATCCGACATGTTTATGTCCTTAATCATTTTGTACCTGTCTTGACACAATTGCCATAACTTTTGCTACAGATGTTGGATTGATGTTGTTTTTAGACAGTTGGGAAGAGAACTTCAAGATATACAACATCCATGCAGAACTTGAGCAAGATTCCACCTTTAAAATGGTCAAAATCGTGATTTACTATAGCTATCCTGTGAATGTCCGTTTAACGGATATAGACTAACTTGGAAGCCATTTTCACCCGAGAAGATTCGTTTAACGGGCTGAGGGGTTCTTTTTCACCCAAGAAGGTCCGTTTAATAGACATAATGTCCGTCTAATGGACATTGGTGACCCAAAACTCCTTCTAAAGCCTCTCCAAGGGTTCCTGCATCCATTCTAATACCATAATCACTCATAATCTCCCCAAATTCAACCCTTCTAGTGTAAAACCACTTCATATCTATTTCACTACTACATA
>JANIHY010000008.1:54629539-54643214 GCA_027479065.1 Erythroxylum brevipes
AAAATCATTTACACGTCGCGACGTGGCTCCCTTCCTCACACGTCGCGGCGTTATTCATACGCACGTCGCGACGTCTGAGTCGAGGAACCGACCCCGAACTCCAGATTTCTGCATTTTCCACCTCCAATTCATACCAAACTCAAATGCAACACATCTAAAGCATAGATCAAGTCTTTTACAACAATTCTAACCCATTCTAAGCTTCCAATCCAACCTAAAATCATCAACCCAACGATTTTCCCAATTTTCTCACCTAAAACCCTAAATCGTCGATTTCTCTCAATCCAAGTTATCTCAATGTTTAATCCAACCAAAAACAAGATAGAAAGGATGCAAACTTACCGATTGAAGCTCTAAGATCGTCGAAACCGCTGAAATCGCCAACTCTTTCTTCTTCTCTTCTTCCTCCTCTCGACGGCGCTTCCTTCCTCTTCTCCTTTCTTTCTTTCTTTTCCTTCTTTCCTTTTCTTCCTAATTTCCTACTTAAAACAATAATAGCATAAGGACCATTATACCCCTTCTTCAAAGCTTAAGCCCATTCAAACTTAAATGAACTTCCCAAAATACCCTCATACAAATTAGTCCTAAATTTCTTATTTAAACCATATGCAATCACATCTTAAACTCAATTATCCAAAATTATGCCCAATTTAATCAAACTAAGCCATAAACACATAATTATCGAAATTCATGCTTAATGACATCATAATAATAATTCGGGGTCTAACATTCCCCTGTTATATCTTGAGAAGATTCATGCACATTCATCTGTAGGCTTTCACATTTACTATTCTTCAAATTGTAAGAATGCCCATATTGAAGAAAATTTTGGAGCCTCTTAACTTCTTTAGAAAGCTTCTTGTCTATTACAAACGATACCTTAGTTGACATATCAATGTTATAATTAAAACAATTAAAAAAATAAATATGAAGACATATATAATCCAAAATATGCACAAGAAATACACTTCTCAACAAAAATCCAGGTATTGAGGCAAAGAGACAGGGAAAAAATTATAATAAAAAATCATAATAAAAGAAATTCTTATCTAAAATTATCTATCAAAGGTCGTAATACGCTTATTTCTTTGGTTCTCTTTAGTTAATAAGTTTTGGTACTCTGTACATCATTCATCATTGTTGCATCAACAAGAAAAGTGAATCACATTAAGTTATAGGCTCCTGCTAATCAGGTGAGCTAAAATTTGCATTAATGATAAGGTAAATCCAGAATACATGCCTGACTACAGCAACTTCACAAATCATTCAGTTTTGTGCACAACCTGTCATTTTCATCTCTCAAGTGTTTATCAGCTCTTCTACAGCTACCATTGAATGATATGTATACAATTACACTTACAAAATGACAACTAACTTAGGTTATATCCATACAATTTGTACCAGAAAAGGGCTTTTGAACTTAATTTCTCATATTGCTACAATAAAACTTTTGGTTGGGATGAAGAAATGAGCTTACCAGAGACATAATTGAAAAACTTGACTTTTTGATCATCATTAATCTCATCCAACTCGGAGAACTTCTTTTCCTGAAAAGTCAAGGTAGCAAACATCAACTAAGACAACATTGTATAACAGAAGTGATCATATCCTAAGACTTATTTGCTTCTTAGACATTATCGAATGAAAAAGAGACCTTAAGAGCATTGTACTTATCATAGAGTTTAGTGTACAGAGCCCCCATATGCAATTATAAAACCAAAAAAACATGAGATAATTTTAATGCAAATTAGAATAGCTTTTCTTATTCAACTTTTTTGAGGATAAGGATGACCTACCTCGAAATTTTGTTTGAACATCTATGAGAACTACTAAGATTAGAGTTAACTTGTAGTACCATACTCTTGCGAGACACGTACTCGACATCTCAAGTGATGGTCGAGTGTAAATCCTGTAAGTGGTATGCTAAAACAGTTGAACACTCAGAACTTAGTACAATTTTTTTTTCAATTTTATTGTATGCATATGCAGAAAACAATAATCAAAATAGGCCTACCTTAATCATAATTTTATTACACACAGATGTGATCAAATGCACTTTGTATAGAAATTACAGAACACACACATTTCTACAAGAACAAGAAAGTATGAATGCAAACTTGACTGATCCCGATCTCTACCTCTTACTTGAATACAGTGGTTATACTCCCGTTTGCCCAACGGGGTAATTCTTCTGAGCTTGAAAAAATATTGCAAATTTTAGGTGAGTTTTGCGAACTCAATGAGTGACCATCCTCGAAGGCTTACTCAATCAAAAGCACATACAGATCATGCAATCACTTAATTCGCATCATTTCAATCCTATTCAAATAGCATCACATATCATTTTGATCACTTATTTCATAATTCACATTCAGAGTAGTCACGTAGTTCATTTTGTTCATTTAAAACATACATATCAATTTTATATATAATGCACGTGAGACTCACTTTCATTTATTACTTTATTGTGATCGAGTGCCTATAACTGTCTTGTATCCATTGTGGATATTGGACTCATTGATAATTTTTTTCTATCTATTATAGATATTGGATTCATTGATAACTGTCCCGTATCTGTTAGGAATACTGGGTTTATTTTACATGGTGAGCCTTCAGCTTTTATACATTTTCTGAGCTTGAAACTCTTTTTCACAATCTAAGCTTTAAGCTCTTTTCTGTGGCTACTCCAGTCATAACTGTCTTTATGTTTCATACATTCATGTAATGAAGTGCATCAATCATATATATTTTCAGTTAGTCACTTTCACGTGCATCATCGGACCTTAGTCCGGCATTCAACAATTAAATTGAGAATCATTTTTTTTCTTATTCATATACAAATTCACATTCAGAATACATTTATCATCAAACTGTGGTTCGCCATTCAACATAAATGTTGAGAAACCTTATTTCTTCTCATTCACATATAAGTAACACTTGAATATGACATTTATGCATCAAGTCTTGGACCTACATTATTCGACATCAACATAAGCAAATCACATTCATATTAATTATATTCACATTGCATAATAATCATAACCGTAGTCATTCAATACAGAAATTGAAATTTAGAACAAACAATGAATTGAGACCATCTAGGTTGATTCACAGTATGCTCCAGATTAGCAATTGTTTTCAAGATCTGGAAACGTCTAAATGCGAATGTTTATCCTGCACATCAAAATTATACAATACACATATTGCACACACACACATTAATAAATTTGCACAATTATAAGCATTTATTTATGCACAAATCTATATGCAGACTATGTGCAATGCATGTTCTTGACAATCCTGGGTATATTATCAAATTTCATATCTTATCCACATTCTCATTTTATAACTTAATTACTCGACATTTCATTTTTAGCATTATTTTCTTTCATAAAATCAAATTCTCATTCACTTTAACTTTAACTTGGTACTCATTACTCATTTACTTTGAATCACAACCACAATCATATGAACCCCTTCATCTCCATTATACAGATGTCTTTGGCATTTTAATACCAACAATTCATTCACTATTATTATTCTATCATTATATGATCAAACAATATCCAAACTCTCATTCTTTTTTATAAATTCTCCAAAATTCCAAACCTTTAGATCTATTTTTCATGATCAATTAGATAATAAAAATGAGGTAATTTGGCAAACCTTTCTTCTAATAACATGTTCCCTATTGTCTTAAGTTTCTAATAACACTAATATCATTCAATTTGGTTCAATATTCCAAAAGTTATACTCCAAATAATTCGGACCATTCCTTTACTATAACAATTTCATAAAAATTTCATCCCTATGTCTCTATTTTTTAAATCATGAATAATTCCATTTGTATAACTACATAACAAACTATTCCCAAAATACCAAAGCATGTTAAGTGATAATACTCTAGTGATGAAGTTCCAGGATTGTTCATCATTTTCTCCCATTTAAATCAATAAATCTCTTACAAATAATGTCATATAGCTATAATTTTCTATGGAGATCAATATCAATGTGTTACGAGTCCAATGGCTCAAGTCCCATGTCATTTGGAGGTTGGGAGAAGAAGTTATGCCCAAAAGAGTGAATGATGTTCATACCAGTCCACTTCAGTAAGCATCCAATGTCACGATCATGCAGATTCGAGTTGAATAAAAAAGTCACGATCGTGCTTTTTCAAACTTCTCCAAAAAGTCACAATCGTCAAGAAGCACGATCATGCAACCATTCTTTTTATTCTCCAAATTCAAGCACTACAGAGTCTCTACCTCTCAAAACAAACCTTTGGGTCAAACTTTCATGGCAAATTTGACAATTAAAATGAAGGATTTAGGACAAAAAAACTCTTCTAGAGTTGTTCCTCTACGTCTTAAGTTGCATTTCATGCAATTTGGTTTGATATTCTACAAGTTATGCTAAAATGACTACAGATTGTTCCAAACCATGATAGAATCTACAAACTCAACTTCGAGCTAAATTTGGAAACTCTTAAAGACATAATTCAATTTTGATTCCTTCATGCAAAATATAGCCATACGTCTATAGTTTAATATGAAGTTAAAATCATCTCTTTTGAATGTCTATAGATCATGATATGGAAAAAATACAAATGCATATTCAATGAAAACACTGCATCTGTACATGTCCGACACACTTCAACAATGTTCATCTCTAACTCTAATTCATCTCTGCATCTTAAAACATCTCTTTTGCTTAGTCTATCTCCTCTAGCTTATTTCCTCAATATTTTCTTTTTATTCCTACTTCTATTTCGACTTAACTTAAACACAAACAAATCACAAGTCCATGATTAAACATAAAAATCAAGAACAGAATCTATTCATGCATATTCTTCACATTTTTTTGCATTTTTTCTTTCATTTTTATCCACTCCTCTCATGCACTTTTTCATTGATCTTTCAAACTCAAAAATCATTTCATCTCTATCTTAAGACATCTTGATCATCAAATATTCAAAAACCACACATCCATATTCATGAAAAGTAACCATTTTCTCATCATCATGTAATGACAAATAAATCACCAAATTTGATTTATATTTCTACCACTCATAAGGATTAACAAGATACTTACTTGTTAAAACTCCAAAATCTTCAAAATCTCAAGAAGCCCTAACTTTTCTTGCATCCACGTACATCATCTTGAAGGTCGCATGGGGTTAGGTATTTTAATGACAATAGAGGTGACAAAAATAAATAACAAGTGAGAAATGAAAGCAAGATTTGCATGGTAAGAGTAAGACAATTTCTGGAAATAATGAGGTTTCCAGAAGATGAAGAAGTCATGAAGAAAAGAATAAGACAAAGTTAAAACAATTAGTTTGGTCTTTCAAGTTTAAAAAGGAATGTGGGTTTAAAACTTAGACACTTGTCCAATTTCTAAGGCTTTAACTAGTTCAATCATCTCCAATTTTTTTGTTACAATTATCTCTAAATTTTTAAAGTCATTTTTCACAAATTCTAAAAGCATCACCAAAAATTTGTTTAATATCATTTAACTCATTTCTATTTCCATTTATCAATTTACTTGTCAAACGACATTTTTTCTAGTCCAAAAATATTCATCATTTTCAAAATTTATTCCCAATATTCACCAAAAATTCAAATTCATAAACACACTTTCCAATTAAATTGTTAGTACACATAAACCACAATTCTCAATAAAATATCCTTTCACATATAAGTTAATTATATCTGGAATGTCAATGAATGCATGTACAATCATTTTAATATGAGAAAAAATTCAAATTCACGTGCATGTATGCTAACAATATGCATGAGCATGAAAAAGGCAGGGGTATCCTTGAAATTTTTATCTAATTGATCAAAAAGGCAGGGGTATGTTTCCATATATATTTCTCCATTTCCCATTTAACTGTCATCACTCGAACATTTTCCTCCACTTGACTATAGTTAATATAATCACTCAGTCTTTTAATCACTTATTTAGATATTAGTCAATATAATCACTCGGTCTTTTAATCACTTATTTACATATTCACTTTCTTAACTGGTTACCTCATTGTGTTTCTAATTGCTCACAATTTTTTTTACTTCATGTGTTGACAATACATCTTTGTCAGATCATATTAATATTTCTTAGCAATCTCACATATCACTCATTATGAATTTGAAACATCTCTATTAATAATACAACTCATAAGTTATTGGTCCTATGTTCTCAATAACTTTATGTGGACCAATGCAATTCGAGCTTAGTATATCCTTTTTCCTAATCTAAGCACACCTTTATTTCTATTTAAACACACCTTGACAAGGTGATACTCTTAGAAGTATTTCATCTTTCTCTTGATATTTCACATCTCTTTAGTGTTAATACACTAAACTCTTATGTTTATCTCACTATATTCCACAACTGCAATGTTGATCCACTCAACTCATTTATCATTCCTGAATCACTTAATTGCTATTATAGATTTATTTCACCCATCAATAGTATCTCGAATCAATTTTGGCCCTTAACCATTTTTAGGCCCTTCTCATTTCAATCAATTTAGAATGTAACTCCTCGTACAGTATTCTAATAATAGCACTATGATAACCATTCTTATGCCTATGATTAATTAGATCTATACATTGGCCTCATGTTCCTATGAACTTCAAACATATAAGCTTTTAAGCATATCTTCAATAGTTAGGACTGTTGGTAATTCTAACATTCAATCACTTGTTTCTACATCCTTTGTAACACCCCCTTACTGCCGGGTACACACGGGGACCCCTAGAGGTCATTTCAGTACATAACTTATGATAAGGGTGAGCTACGTTCGATCACTACATTCACTTCACATGGTATCATATCATTATTCACTTATAAAACATCATAAGAAAGTCACAATATTTTAAACCAACTTTATCCTCTTTTCACTTCACAAAATCGAAAGTTCATGCATCTTTAAACTCTTACTACATGTACATCATCAAAACCTCATACAAAAGTACTACATGAAAGAGGAAAATATACGAAGTCTATTTAATCTGTCCCAAAAAGTCGAGTTGACCAACTTTTGAGCCATGACTTCTCTTGCCAATCATAATCTAGACGATGGGAAAAGCCTCTTAGCAGTTAGAGTCGTCTCTCAGTCCTAAAAAGATAACATTGCAATTTTGGTGAGTTTTCTAAACTCAATGAGGTAACCATCATCGATGGTTCACTCAATTCATGCAGCACATCATTTCACATAACATATAATCACATATTGCACTTTACATAAGTATAAAATTTTCACTTAAGCATAGGTAAATTTGACATTTCATTGCAGCAAACATGCTTAACAATATGCATATGAATTGCTCATGAGACACTTTTCAGTTATTACATTATTATGATCGAGTGCCTAAACTGTCCTGTATCTATTTTGGATACGAGACTCATTAATAACTGTCCCTTATCTGCTTGGGGAATACAGGGCTCATTTTACATAGTGAGCCTTAGGCTCTTAATTACTTTGGAGCTCGAGGCTCATTTTCACTCGTTGAGCTTTAAGCTCTGATCGATGGCTACTCTGATCACAATTGTCATTATCTGATTGTGCATTTCATGAATGGAATGCATGTATCATAATCACTCACATTATAAAGCACTTCAATATCTCAACACACATTCACATTCACATTCATCGGACCTTCTATCCGGAATCCACAATTAAACGCATTCAATTATCATTCAAAACATAAATTAAGCAAACAAGTAATTAAGTGAGACTGTCTAGGTTACTCACAGTTTAATCCAGAAGCTATTGCCTCAAATTTTCAGCAACGTCTAGAGGATGGTGCTTAATTCGTTCCTCTATATTATGCAAAACATACATATATCACAATTTGCAAAATTATAAGTATTCAATAATGTATATGTATGAAATTAATTTTGTACAATGCATGCTCATGACAATCTTGTGTATCTTTCCATCAATTTCTTCACAAAAATCTTTCTCATATCAAAACCCATCTAAGTATAATTTGTACTTAGGTTTATGCCTCACTAAAACCATTAAAATCACAATTCATTTCTGATTGGTTTACTTTTAGACTTTTCCAAGACACTCTTGTGGGTCTATTGTTCACGTTAAATTAGAGAGTGAAATTGATATAATTTGGTCATACCCTCTTCTAGAAAAATGTTTCTCTATGTCTTATGCTTCTATTGACACAAAAATCACTCAATTTGGTTCAATAATTTGGAAGATATTTCTCAAACATTTTCGGACTGCTCTTATACAAAACAATATACTATACACAACTTCAAGAAATTAAACATCTTAAAGACTGAATCACAATTCGACTTCTTCAGATAATTTGTAAGCCTATATCTCTAGTTTACTCCAAATCAAAAATCATATCATTTAGAATCCTATAGATCTAGGGATAACCTAAATAGCCAAGCATATCCAATAAAATCACACTAGTTCATAATATTTCAACAGATTCGCTCACTTGCTTTTATCCAAACTCTTCCAAATTAATTCATAATGCTACAAATTTTTTTCATGGAGAGATATAAATATGTGTTAGGAATCTATTGGTCTAAGAATCACTCCATTTGGAGGTCAGATGACAAAGTTATGGTTGAAAGCATCAAACAAGGTTTTTGTCCTCAATCATACAGAACCTATCTTAGGAAAAATGGCATAATTCTCTATACAGATGTCGGATTAAGATCATATTAGGATGATTTCAAATAGGACTTCGAGATCTACAATTTTTTTGAAGATCTTGAAGATAAATTCTATCGTTTGAAGGGTCAAAAATAGACCAAACGATAGCATCAAACGAATAGCATACAGAAGAAGAAGTTTCAGTCATATAAACAGAAAGCAGAGGAAGTAAAAAGCAGACGAAGAAGAAAGCAAATGAAGCAAAAAGCAAAAAAAGCAAAGTCAATTTAAGATGATACAGTTACTCAACTTAAGACGAAGCATAAGTCAACTTAAGACGATGCAGATGGTCAACTTAAGACGAAGCAGAAGTCAACCTAAGACAATGCATATGGTCAACTTAAGACGAAGCAGAAGTCAACCTAAGACGATACAGATGGTCAACTTAAGACGAAGCAGAAGTCAACGTAAGATGAAGCAAAGTTAGCTCTCAGAAGGAGTTTTGATGGAAAACTCTTTATGTATGGGAAGAAATTCGGAGAAGATGATAATAAGGAAAGAACTTAGGAAAAGAACAAACCCTTTTTTAATTCTCGGATAACTCAAACTTACTTCTGGAAAATAATAAAGGCAACTTTACACTTGTCGCTTTTCCTAAGGTCTAACTTTACCTAAGTTTTCTTTTGAAACTAAACCTAAGTTTTCTTTTGAAACTAACTTCATTAATTCTATCTTTACAATCTAATTATCTCCAAATCTTCTTTTGATTTCTTTTCCCCTGTTATCTATTGTCTTTCTCCGAAATTTATTCCTAAATTCACCGAAATTCACAAATCTCACAATTCTACTAACTAATAATATTTTTGACATAAATAAATTCAAAATTTACTAAATTTCCAAAAATGTCAATTCAATTCAATTATACTCGGAATCATTCATAAATGAGCGTACAATTATTTTCATGGGCAAAACTTTCACTATTCACATGTATATATATAACATATCATGCATGAGCATGGAAAATGCATTTTTAAGTTCTCATTGATCACTCACATTTACGATTCTAACCTTTCTACAGGTAATGGGATGTTACATCCTTAGCAACTAAATACCATTTCAGCATATTCCTACTAGGATGTCTAGCTTAGGTTGTTATTTGCTTTCACTAATAAGTGAGAAAGAATGAAATTTGAACTATGAAGTGAAGTGTCGCTAGCGATCTAGACTCTACTCTTGAGATTATAGCGGATCCTTTGGTCGACGTCAACTTCATCGAAGCTATGTGCTTAAAAAGCAAGAAGAGCGAGGTCATTTTGGGCGATGAGTTACCCATCGAAGTTAGCTTCGATTTTGGGGAGTTCAAAACCAACGTAACTGCTCTTTTTCTCGTTGTGCACGTAAAAAATGTGGCTTTCATCAAGAGACTGCTGGCTTTGTTCTCGTGGAAGTTGCCAAGCGTTCTGCTAGGAAATGCTACACTAAACATAATTCTCTCACTTGGCCTCTGCCTCTTGATCTCACCATCAAGCTAGCTATGAATGATAGTTCTCGATTGAAGAGAGAACCATGGGTGACGTAACAACGAGGAAATGAGCTCCATGCTAAAATCATTGATGCATGGACCTAATACGATGGACAAGATAGGGGTTATTAGATACTGTTTCTCTATTTTTGCAACCTTCTTTGTTGATTATGGGTAGGACAAGTCGTAGCTCTTTGGCGGTCAAAGGGACTCTACATTATCAGGTATCTCATTGGTTTAATTCTCTATATTTGATTATATTAGTTTTCGGTGTGTAGTGTGTGGATTTTATTGACAGTGGTCGTTGTCCTGCGTGATTCCTGTCAATTGGGGAGGTGAGGGGTTCCTGTTTATCCCCTCCTTGTTATTGATTTTAGTAGATAGGTTTGCTAGTGTGATTATGTGTTTCCAGTATGGATTATTTTTAGATAAGTTTACTGCTAGTCATGTACGCTTCCCCCTGAGCCATGAACAATACCCATGTTGTTGCATAACGGGTAGAGCTACTCTGCTCAACCAAGAATAGTGCATGTGTTGGAGATGATGTTACGTCATTGTTGCAATGCAAGCCCTTAACGTGAACTCTCTAGAAACGCACTCGTCTGCTGGCAAGTCTGATGCCTCAAGCATCCTGACAAGGCTGCAGAAAAGTTGACTGAGAGGCACATTACTTGACGTTTCTTGATATTTCAACCATTGCATAACCTTTCCTTTAGTATTTAAACCTTTCTAGTTTTCTTATACACTTTAACTCACTTGCCTTCCTAAATCAGCCTTCTGCATCCTTTTGGACCTTTTGCTTCTGGTGTCAATAGCCTGTTTCAATCAGAGTTTGTCTTACTTACATGCCTCACTTGTAGAGGAGTTTGCTTTTCTGTTTTATTAATATTACGATCGGTGGTGAGTTTTATTGTTTTTACTATTAATATTAATAATCGTAATAATCCTATTATTATTATCCTTTATTGAGTTTCTTTTTAGTATTAGTTTTATCATCATCATCATCATCATCATCATCATCATCATCATCATCATCGTCATTATCTATTTTCTATTTAATATTATTTTTATTAGTATTTAGTTTACAGATTTTTTTAATTCATTTTAGTGTACTGGTATTAGTTTTTTTATTCTTATTATTGCTATTGTTATTACTCTTATCTTATTATATTATCTAGGTGAGGGTGGTCAATTTAGTTTCAGTTTTTAAGGGTTTCGTTAGATTAGGACAGGCGGAAAATGTAGAGACACAAGTCGACAGGGATGCCTTTAAATCAAGCAGATGAAATCCACCCACGCAGGTCAGTAAATGCAGCTTTCAAACATAAAGACGGAGATGATTTTTTGAGGATATGCTCTTGGAATGTGGGGACCCTCACGGGTAATTCCTTGAAATTGGTAGAGGTTTTAGATAAGTATAGGATATAAATTGCGTGTATTCAAGAGACTAAGTGGGTAGGAGACAAAGTAAAGGAGATAGGGGGTTGAAATTGTGGTACTCAGGGAGTGCACGGAAGCAAAATGGGGTAGGTATCCTAGTGGAAAATGAAGTCAAGGACAGAGTAGTGGGAATCTCGAGGGTCAATGACAAGTTAATGGTGGCAAAAATTGTTTAGAGCAGTGTGGTTTTCAATTTAGTATGTGCATATGCACCTCAAGCTGGTGCAAACAGACAACAAAAACATACATTCTGGGAGTTGCTGGATGGGGTTCTTATACAAATCTCGAATACTAAGCAGTTCATCCAAGGAGGGGATTTTAATGGGTATATAGGGGCTAGTTCAGACGATTATTCAGGTACCCATGGGGGCTTCAGTTACGGCACTAGAAATGATAGTGGGATTGATTTATTGGACATAGCCATAGCTTATGAGTTAGTAATAGTAAATTCCTTTTTTAAGAAAAAAGAAGCGAACTTACTGATGTTTCAGAATAGTACAACCAAGACGCAAATAGATTATCTCCTTGTCAGGTCAAGAGACAAATCATGGTACAAGGATTACAAAGTACTTCCGGCCACATGCCTATTAACCTAACAAAAATTGTTAGTTACAGATATAGGAATAAAGGGTTAGAGGGCGCAAAAATTTACCACCCAATGTCACAAAATACATTGGTGGCGGCTAAAAGGGGACATGGTGGTACGTTTTAGAAACCAGGTTTGGTATAATTTAACATGGGCTGTGAGTGGGGATGCAAATCAGATGTGGCAGGGTGTAGCTCCTGTAGTGAGAGATCCAACCATAAGACTCCTAAGGGTATCCACAAGACAGAGGGGGGTGGATGGAATCTTAGTGGTGGTCAGACAAGGTCCAAGGAATGGTGAAGGCGAACAAGAGAGCTTACGCAGATCTATTGGTGAGTTCAACAGAGGTGGAGAGGATAACTAATAAGGTAAGGTATAGACAAGTAAAACAAAAGGCTCGGAAGACTATTGTAGTGGCTAAAGGCGAAGCCTACAAAAATATGTACAAGATTTTGGATACGGTCAAGGGAGCACAAAGAATTTTCAAGATAGCAAGAAATAGGGCAAGTAAGATGGCAGATTTTAACCAAGTCTATTGTATATGTGATGAAATAGGACAAGTGCTCACAAATGCCCAAGACATCAAGTGCAGGTGGTAGAGATATTTTTACGACCTATACAACGAAGACTCGTTGTTCCACATAAAGTTAGGCAAACCCCTAGGGTCGAGGAATTTTTCAAATGGGTTCTTAGGGGCAAAATGAGGGTGATGGGAAGCGAAAGGCAATAGGGCAGGATGAGATCTCTATAGAGGTATGGAAGAGCATAGGTGTTGTCAGTATTGAGTGGCTAGCTTAACTCTTTAATGTGATCCTAGAATCAGCCAAGATACCGGATCAATGGAGATTTAGTAGGTTAATCCCATTATACAAGGACAAGAGAGACATCTAACAATTTCATAACTATTGAGGCATCAAATTACTAAGTCATACCATGAAGTTGTAGAAAAAGGTAATTGAAAAGTGAATCTGGAGAGCTGCTTCTATATCAAACAACCAATTTGATTTTAGACCCGATAAGTCCATGATGAAAGCATTACATCTACTTTGGAGACTAATGGAATGCTATAAGGAACAAAAACGTTATTTGCATCTAGTTTTTGTAGATTTGGAGAAGGTTTATGATAGGGTGCCTAAAGAACTTATATGGTGGTGTTTGGAGGCAAAGGACATTCTGATGACTTATATCAAAGTTATTAGGGATATGTATGAAGGGGCATTGGCTAGCGTAAGGACGATAAGGGGTGACACAGGAGCGCTCTCCATTAGTGTAGGACTACACCAAGACTCAACTTTGAGCCCTTTTCTATTTATATTAGTGTTAGATGTGTAGGAAAATCCCGGGAGGAACATCACATGTTCCAGCAGCGGAAATAAAAATTTTTTATTCCCGGGACCTTCCCGAGACCCAGGATCCCAGTGTCGGTATGAAAACTCAAACCTGAATAGCCAATAGAGACTATCTCTAAAGGTATCCACGCAGAGATCAGAAAACC
>JANIHY010000008.1:54643314-54657143 GCA_027479065.1 Erythroxylum brevipes
CTCGCTGAGTTCGCAAACTCACCCAACATTGCAATTATTTTTCAGGACAGAGATAGTAGACTCCTAGCTCCAGTTAGTGAGACTTTTCCTGCTGTGTGATCGCTGGCAAGAGAAGTATGGCTCACAGGTCAGTCAGCTGGGATCTTTTAGGGATGACCTAGTTAGCAGTTGTTTTAGTTCTTTTGGATTTGTACAGTCAGTTATCATGACAGAATTGTGTATTTATGATTTTTAAGAAATGAAATGAGAATATTTTATTGCTTCAAAATTTAGTGATTTTGATATTACGATTTTATTATATTGATGCCATGTAGATTATAGAAATGATCGTTTGTAGTGCACCCTCATCGTGGGTTATGTATCGGAATGATTCACAGGCGTCCCGGTGCGTACTCTACGATAAGGGGGGGCTACATAGCGTCTGCGTCTGCACTACTTCGTCTGTATTGCTTCGTCTGCTTTTGTTTTTCTTTTATTTTTCTCTTTGTTATACATCAAAATTATATCTAAGTAAAGTCATTTTGACTTAACATAACCTTTATCCATCCACTGTTTCCGTCACTATTTATCAAACATTCTTAGTATCTCAAAAAGATCAATTTCTATTGTTTCTTACACAGTCATAATGTTTTATTCATCAAAACTCAGTGATGTAGTAGACACGATCGCATATGGCATATGCTTAGTTGTGTATCATCAAGGTCATCCCATTCTATTTAGAGATTTATTTTTAACAAATCACCAATTATGTTACAATAGTAATCCTTTTATCTCAAATGATCCTAGATAATATTTCTCTCTTTATCCTTGGCACGATCGAGGTTTCCTTGTATTGACATATGCTAACATCAACTTTACCTAAATTTTCCTAAATTTACTCTTTTAATGTTACATCATGTTTATTATTCAACTACTATATAGGGTACATTAACTCTTCTCCTTTGATTCATCATCTTTTTCTTTATCTCATCTTCTTATTGTCATTTATTTCATCTTCCAGATGTAAATCCTCAATCAATTCCAAATTATAGATGTATAATCATTAATAAATTCTTATATCAATTTTCACTAATATATGCTTACGGTGGATCGTAACTCTTGTCACATTCATTAAACAACCACTTCAGTTCCTAATTCATCTTCTTAAGGTCATAACAATTTCTGTTTTCATTTCATTCTACTGGTACACTTTAATCTCATCATTTCTACTTATATCCCTATTTTTCCTCAAACAATCCATGATAATACATTCTCATCTATATCACATTCGGAGATATATCACCACAGTACAATATTGAAGTCATATTCAATAACACATCCATCGATACAAATACATTGAATCATTATCTATCATTTTATGCCCATATACTATTTCTCATTTCTAATTATCCACAACATCCTTTCTCTCACTTTCCGACAGATCATTATTTTTTCACTATTTATATAAGCTCAAACACTTATCAAATTCTCATGCGTGTAACTCACACACATGCGACTTAGACTAGTGATCAGTTGCTATTGTCTACTATGACATGACAAAAATATATGTATCTTGTCATATATTTCGAAAACACCCATGTAAGATACTAATTTTGGGCTCTGATACCAAATTGTAGCACCCCACTCTTGTAAGACCTGTACCTGACATCCTAAGAGATGCCCGAGTGTGAATCCTGCAAGGGCGACATGCTAAAATAGTCAAACACTTAAAACTCAACACAAATTTCTCAAATTTATCATACGCGTACACTGAAATCAAAAATCAAATTCAACCCTAAATCTTTATTTCATAAACATTTGCACATACAACATTTCAACCATTACATAAATCATCGAAATTTCACTTTCCACTTGGGCCCATTTCAAAACAAAATAAATATAGTCATAATGTTATTACATTTCAAAATTATTTGCATACATATTGCACATCATTTATGAAAACACATTTTAAAGTACTATAATGAAATACATATGTAGGCACGAATTGATCCCGACCCTTATCTTTTAGTTGTATGCAGTAGGTATACTCCCGTTTCCCTAACAGCGTACTTTTTTTAGCCTGAAAAATAAATACAAATTTTGGGTGAGTTTTGGAAACTCAGTGAGTGACCATCCTCGATGGCTCACTCAATTACATAACACATACAATTCATATATTCACATAATTCACATCGTTCATTAACACTCATATTGAATCATATACACTTGATCAGTCATTTCACATTTTTCATTCAACACATACCACACTTCGAAATCATTCAAACCATTATAATCATTCACATCTTATGCATATTCAATACTTATGAGCCTCACTTTCCATTTTATTTCTTTGTTATGATCGAGCACCTATAACTGTCCCGTATCAATTGTGGATATCGGGCTTATTAATAACTATCCCGTATCTGTTGTAAATACCGGGCTCATTAATAACTATCCCGTATCTATTGTGGATACCGAGCTTATTAATAACTGTCTCGTATCTGTTGGAGATACCGGGTTCATTTTACATAGTGAGCGTTTGGCTCTTAATCACTTTCTGAGCTCTAGGTTCTTTTTCACGTTCTGAGCTCTAAGCTCTTTTTCGGTGGCTAATTCGGTCACAACTGCCTCAATCTTTCATGCATTCCTGTAATGAAGTGCATCAATCACATATGATCAACTTTTCACTTTCACACATCATCGAACATTAATCCGGCATTCAACATTAAAGTTCATAATCATTCTTTTTCATTCATATGCATATTCACATTTTTCTTCAGAACTAGGTTTGGCATTTAACAATCAAGTCATGTATCACGTATTTCATCAAATTCACATACAAGGAGCACTTCGATATCTCAATCATACCTCACAATCATTGGACCTTTTGTCTGGAAATCAACATAATCAATCACTTTCATATGATCATTCAGTAGTTAATCAATAAAAAAATTCAAAACAGAGCAAACAATAAAATGAGATCATCTAGGTCAACTCACAATATGCTCCAGATTAGCATTAGCTTACATGATCTGGAAATGTCCGAATGTAGACCTTTATCCTACTCATCAAAATTATGCAATACACACATTAATAACTTCACACAATTATAAGCATTGTATAAATGGACTATGTACAATGCATGTTCTTGACAATTCCGGGTATATAATCAAATTTCATATCTTATACACATTCTCATTTTATAACTAAATTACTCGTCATTTCATTTTTAGTATTATTTGCTCTCATAAAATCAAATTCTCATTCACTTTAACTTTAACTTGATACTCATTACTCATTTCCTTTGAATCACAACCACAATCATATGAACCCCTTCATCTCCATTATACACATGTCTTTGGCACTATAATACCAACAATTCATTCACTATTGTTATTCTAACATTATATGATCATACAATATCCAAACTCTCATTCTTTCTTATAAATTCTCCAAAATTCCAAACCTTCGGGTCTATTTTTCATGATCAATTAGACTAAGAAAATGAGGTAAATTGGCTAAAGTTTCTTCTAATAAAATGTTCCCTATTGTCTTAGGTTTCTAATAACACCAATATCATGCAATTTGGTTCAATATTCCAAAATTTATATTCCAAATAATCCATACCATCCCTTAACTATAACAATATTCTATACCCAAATTCAAGTCAGATTCTGGAACTATAGAGACAAAATTAGAATTTGATTTCTTCATAAAAATTGTATCCCTGTGTCTCTATGTTTTTATAAATTAAGAATCATTATATTTGGATAACTACATAAAAGGTTATGCCTAAAATACCAAAGCATATTTAGTGATAATACCCCAGTGATGAAGTTCAAGGATTGTTCATCATTTTTGTCCCAATTAAATCAATCAACTTCTTCCAAATGATTTCAGATGGCTATAATTTTTTTTGAAAATGAAGAGCAATATGTTACGAGTCCAATGGTTTAAGTCTCATGTCATTTGGAGGTTAGGAGAAGAATTTATGACCAAAAGAGTGAAGGATGTTCACACCAGTCCACTTCAGTAAGCATCCAATGTCGCGATAGTGACTTTTTTTATTCAACTCCAATGTCACGATCGTGATTCGAGTTGAATCAGAAAATTCACGATCGTACTTTTCCAGACTTCTCCAAAAAGTCATAATCATGCAAAAGCATGATTGTGCAACCCCTCTTTTTCTTCTCCAAATTCAAGCACTGCAGAATCTCTTCTTCTCAAAATAGACCTTTGGGTCAAGCTTTCAGTGCAATTTTGACAAGTAAAATGAGGGATTTAAGCACAACACTCTTCTAAATAGTTGTTCCTTTATGTATTAAGTTTTAAATGAAAGTATTAAGTTTTAAATGAAAGCCACTTCATGTAACTAGGTTCGATATTCTGCAAGGTATGCTAAAAATAGTACATGCTATTCCAAACCATGACAGAATCCACATACTCAACTTCGAGATAAATTTGGAAACTCTTAGAGATAGAATTCAATTTTGATTCCTCTGTGAAAACTATATCCATACATCTTTAGTTTAATATGAACTTAAAATAATCTCATTTGGATGTCTACAAAACAAGATATGGTTAAAATACAGGTGCATGTTTAATGGAAACACTACATCTGTACATGTCCAGCACACTTCAACAATGTTCATCTCTAACTCTAATTCATCTCTACATCTTAAAACATCTCTTTTGCTTATTCTATCTCTTATAGCTTATTTCCTCAATATTTTCTCTTTATTCCTACTTCTATTTCGACTCAACTCAAACCGAAACAAATCACAGATCACAAATCCATGATTAAACATAAACGTCAAAAATAGAATCTATTCATGCATATCCTTCACATTTTTCTGCATTTCTTCTTTCATTTTTCTGCACCCTTCTCATGAACATTTTTATTGATCTTACAAACTCAAAAATCATTTCATCTCTATTAAGATATCTTGATCATCAAATATTTGAAAACCACACATCCAGATTTTCATCTTAAACTCACAGTGTTCATGAAAAAATATCATTTTCTCATGATCATGTAATGACAAATAAATTACCAAATTTAATTTATATTTCTATCACTCATAAGGATTAACAAGATACTTGTTAAAACTTCATAATCTTCAAAATCTCAAAAAGCCTTAACTCTTCTTGCATCCACGTACATCATCTTGAAGGTGGTATGGGGTTAGGTATTTTAATGACAATGAAGGAGGTAACAAAAATAAATAACAAGCGAGAAATGAAAGAAAGATTTGTGTCGTAAGGGTAACACAATTTCTGGAAGTAATGAAGTTTCCAAAAGATGAAGAAGAAGAATAAGACAAAGTTAAAACAAAAGGAACGTGGGTTTAAAACATAGACACTTGTTCAATTTCTAAGCCTTTAACTAGTTTCTCCTCTAACTAGTTCAATCATCTCCAATTTTTTTGCTATAATTGTTTCCAAATTTTCAAAGTTATTTTCTCACAAATTTTAAAATCATCTCCAAAAATTACTTTAATATCATTTAACACATTTCTATTTTCATTTATCAATTTACTCGCCAAACAGTATTCTTTTAGTCCAAAAATATTCGAAAATTTTAGAATTTATTCCTAAAATTCACAAAAAATTCAAAATCACTAAACACACTTTCCAATTAAATTTTTAGTACACGTAAACCACAATTCTCAATAAAATCATCTTTCACATATAAGTCAACTATAGCTAGAATGTCAATAAATGCATATACAGTTATTTTAATGTGAGCAAAAATTCAAATTCACGTGCATGTATGGTAACAATATGCATAAGCTAATCTCTCATTGATCTCACATGTACCATACTTTTAGGTTCTAACTCTTAATATAGGAGTGGGATGTTATATTCCCCCTTCTCCCTTAATAAATTTTATCCTCAAAATTCTTATCTGATTAATAAAAAATGTTGGGGTATGTTTCCTTATATGTTTCTCCATTTCTCATTTAACTGTCATCACTCGCACATTTTCCTCCACTTGACTATAGTCATTATAATCGGTCAATCACTTATTTAGATATTCACTTTCTTAACTGGTTTAATATTTTCTAAATTCCATTGGTAAAAGACTTAGAGGCATTTAAGAGATGATAAAGAGCTAGAAAAGGGGAGTATTTGGTCAATCTTAATATAGGAGTGGGATGTTATATTCCCCCTTCAACCTTAATAAATTTTATCCTCAAAATTCTTATCTGATTAATAAAAAATGTAGAGGGGTATAAGGTTTCTCCATTTCTCATTTAACTGTCATCACTCGCACATTTTCCTCCGCTTGACTATAGTCATTATAATCAGTCAATCACTTATTTAGATATTCACTTTCTTAACTGGTTTAATATTTTCTAAATTCGATTGTTAAAAGACTTAGAGGCATTTAAGAGATGATAAAGAGCTAGAAAAGGGGAGTATTTGGTCAATCTTGCTACTCTTTATTCGTTACGCTTGCTTTCTTTTTTAATAAAAATTTGAAATTTATCTACTCAAGTAATAAAAAAATATCTAATAATTTAATTAAAAATTTTGACCAATTCCTTAAAAATATTATAACTAAAATTGTATCATCGATGCAATTGAATGTATGGTAAATTGCTCCTTTTAACATGCACTCAAACATTTCATACAAAATGTAACATAGCTCTTCTATTTTTAACACTAATTTACACTCATATTTGATACTTTAGGCTATTTTTGCATATTTAGTATCTCATTCGATCAAAGTGCATTTAAAGATTATAATTGTCTTCATGAGCTAATAGCAAAAAATTTAGATGAAAACGCAATATAAAACGAAGATTTAAAGCAAATAAAAGATCAAGACCATGTCTACAGCCATGTAAGTTTCTCAGCCTGTGCAAATTTGCAAATATTGAGATTTCGGAGTATACAAGATCTAGTGCACGCCAGTATTTCAGATTGTATATCTCTGAAAAACCCTACAAATTTGTATTGGTTGTTTCCGTGATCATCAAGAACAGGAGACATGAAGAGAGAAACATCAACGATGCAGCTTGATTACACGTGCTATCCTTTCAAAGAAGATTGGACACATGCTCATGCTGAACATCAAATCCGATCTCATCCACTCCGGTGCTATCCTCTCAAAAGTTCCCAACGTTGAAACACGATATAACAGCTCTGGTTCCTCTCCAGCTGCCTTCTTTACCCATGTTAGAGTGAATGCATAATCTATTAACAGTCCAACAGATGAGTGATATCAGAATTAGAAAGCACAGCACAATTACTAAAACTAAGCCTAAAAAATATTTTAGGAAATTTGAATTTAAACTTCAATAGTTAGCCAGAAATTAACCAACGGATAAAAGGTGCTGAATTCTACCTTAATTAGAAACTAGTAAATAGAAGGTATAATGAACTTACGTGTCCTTAGTATTGATATAAATAAACTCACGACAGTAAAAGAGAAAATCAAGGCCATGCTTGATGCTTTAGCTTTTGAAGCATTCTTTTAAACATATATAAGTCAAAAAGGAAACAAGTGTATGCCCAACAATCACATGAAAAGTTTTCAAATAATTATGCTTAATATAGTTACACTGCAACCACAAGAAGAGGTGGAATAGCTTGACTAAATTTCCATCTGCTTGCTATAGTTTTACCAATTCCAGTTATGTTTTCAACCTTATGATCAGTTTGACCTGGCTTCTGGAAATTCTAATGTTTTTCACGTGATTGCATTTTTCAAAAATTTGAGTTCCACACACAGTGCATGAATAAAATTCAGATAAAAATGCATATTTCAAATAGTAGAAAGCATCAATGAATCTGATATTAAGAATTAGAAAAGTAACCGGCTATTTACTAAAGAGGAAAATGTAAAACATCTGCAGATACTTGAGGAATCCATGTATGAATTACCGCTTGATTGATGCAGAGCTGAGATGCAAATCCCTTCAGTTTGATTAACAGCAGATAATTTCATGCCTATTAAGTACTCAATAAGAGCTTGAAACGGGCAGTTGGAAGAACAAGTGTCATTTTTAGCACCACCTACACCTGAAAAGCATGAAACTTGTTATATGTACTTGTCATATGAGAAGATGGAGAACATGAAAACTTGAACCTACCTGATACATCAACAATTCCCATACAGGATTCTGACTGCAAAATCATACTAAAATAGTCAGAGATGAGAAGCAGGAAGCTCAAACTTTTTGCTCTAAAACCATCAAATCTTGACACATACTTGCTGATCTTTGCAAAGCTCCCCATGGAGACATGCTTCCTTGGATGAGATTTTTGCTGATTCTACAATCAATGTATCAGATTGATGATTTCCAGGGGAAGAAACTGAGCCTACGCCTGTCCAAGCTTCGACTCGGCTACGCTTTCTTGTTCTTCGTCTAACTGTGCCTCGAGACTCTGCCCCTGTTATATCTTGAGAAGATTCATGCGCATTCAACTGTAGGTTTTCACTTCTACTATTCTTCAAATTGTAAGAATGCCCATCTTGAAGCAGCTTTTGGAGCCTCTCAACTTCTTCAGAAAGCTTCTTGTCTGTTACAAATGAGACAACCAATAAAACAATTAAAAGAAACATAAATATGGAAAAATATAAAATCCAAAAATATGCACAAGAAATATACTTCTCAACAAAAATCCAGGTATTGAGACAAAGAGACATGGAAAAAAATTATAATTAAACAAAATCATAATAAAAGGAATTGTGATATTAAATTATCTATCAAAGGTCGTAATATGCTTACTCTTTTCGTTCTCTTCAGTTAACAAGTTTTGGTACTTTGTACATCGTTCATCATTGTTGCATCTGCAAGCAAAGTGAATCACATTAAGTTATGGGCTCCTACTAATTAGGTGAGTTAAAATTTGCGATAATGATAAGGTAAATCCATAATGGAAATCCAGAATGCATGCCTGACTGAAACAACTTCACTTCTCAGATCATTCAGTTTTGTGCACAACCTGTCATTTTCATCTCTCAAATGTTGTATCAGCTCTTCTGCAACTGCCATTGAATGATATGTATACAATTACACTTACAAAAAGACAACTAACTTGGGTTATATCCATACAATCTGTACCAGAAAAGGGCTTTTGAACTTAATTTCTCATATTGCTACAACAAGACTTTTGGTTGGGAGAAGAAATGAGCTTACCAGAGACATAATTCAAAAACTTGACTTCTTGATCTTCATTAATCTCATCCAACTCGGACAACTTCTTTTTCTGAAAAGTCAAGGTAGCAACCAGCAACTAAGACAACATTGTGTAATAGAGACGTGCGTATCCTAAGACATTTGCTTCTTAGACATTATCGAATTAGCGAGAGACCTTAAGAGCATTGTACTTATCGTAGAGCTTGGTGTACAGAGCCTCCATCTGCAATTGTAAAACAGAAAAACATGAGATAATTTTAACGCAAATTAGAAAACCCTAGCTCTTCTAATTCAACTTTTTTTAATTGATTAAGCAATTTTAGAAGATAAGGATGACCTACCTCGAAATTTCGTGTGAACAGCTACAAGAACTACTAAAATTGGAGTTAACTGATGTTTTCTAAATTCCAGTGGTAAAAGACTAGGAGGCGTTTAGGAGATGATAAAGAGCAAGAAAAGGGGAGTATTTGGTCGCTCTCACTACTCTTTATTCATTTCGTTTGCTTTCTCTTTTAATAAAAATTTGAAATTTATCGACTCGAGTAATGAAAATATCTAATAATTTAATTAAAAAATTTTGACCAATCCCTTAAAAATGTTATAAATAAAACTGTATCATTGATGCAATTGAATGTATGGTAATTAATACCTATTGCTCCTTTTAACATACCCTCGAACATTTCATATAAAATGTAAGATAGCTCTTACTTCTATTTTTAACAAATTTACACTCATATTTGATATTTTAGGCTTTTATTGCATATTTGGTATTTAATTCGATCAAGTGCATTTATAGGTTATAATTGTCTTTACGAACTAAAAAAAGAAAAATTCAGATAAAAACATAGCATAAAATGAAGATTTAAAGCAAATAAAGGATACACAACCATGTCTATAGCCATGTAAGTCTCTCAGCCTGTGCAGATTTGCAATTATGGAGATTTTGGAGTATACACAATATAGTACACACTCATATATCATATTGTATATCTCTTAGAAACCCTAAAAATTACTATAAAATAAAGTGAGAGGAGGCAAAATAGAAGAACAGACTTACAAAGGCAATTATAGATATAGAGATCGTTCAGGAGGGGGGATATTGATCCAAAAATATGAAAAACAGAAAGAAATCGTCGACAGATCCAATAGTTTACAACATCAAGCCTCTACCTTGTAAGAACATTCGATAGAAAAAAAGGGAGATTTAAAATTATGAACTCTTTGTTTTTTATTCGTTTTTCTTCTTGTTTATGTTTGATTTCATTTTCTATCATGTGTAATTAAACTTCTTGTTAGTGTCTAGGTGTGATGAACCATAGTTTGTGCTACAATAGGTTTTAACTCTTTTATTTAATGCAATTGTATTAATTGATCTATTGTGATTCGATTATATGTTTAATATATATTTTAATAGATCTGGAATATTAGTACATAATCTGATTTTATATCATAGAGATTGAAAAATCTTGTATATGAATAGATTTATCGTAATTGAAAGGAATTGATTACAAACCTACAGATAGGTCAACATAAATACTCTAGATTAGGATCAAACCTAATAACAAAATTCACGAATCAATTGACCAATCTTAGAAACTTTAACCAGAATAATTTGGTTGATAAAACCTAAGATTAGTTGTTAGTAGTCTCAAGTGAATTATTAGCATACGATAGGAATTTTCACGGTCCAATAGTCAATAAAACAATTGGATAATAAAAGGTTAATTTTCTAATGGTTTTAGGAGAGATTTATCACAAGAGTACAACATTTAAGTGATGATATCACACAATGCTTTTCTAGTTGATCTGGTTGAAGAAAAGATAGGCAGGGTTCTAAAGCTTGACTCAATTGAAAAATGGGAAAGATTGGAAAGGATACGATATGTTAATCTTCAACACTTGGCACTGGTGGCCAAGGAAGTAGAGGAATGGTGCTAGAGAGAGCCGTCAAAAGCAAAGAGGTGAGAAAACATTTTGCTGAGCCCCTATTCTTTTTGATCAAGCTATTGAAGGTGTATGAGAGGTAATTGAAGGTGATGGTGATCTCCTATAATTAATTGTTTAAATAAGTGTTGTCTAAGGTAGAAACAAGGAGGAAGAATGATTAAAAAGTAATAGGCTAATGTATTGTCATTTGGTATGCAATCTTTAAAAAAATGGAAAGCAAAATAAGCATTCTTCTTCAAGCAATAGCTTCTAATCTAAAAGAGAGAGAAAAAATGAATTATCAATCAGAAACATAATTTATAGCTTTTGTGGCTTTAAAAAGATCAGAAGCAGAGGTCTCAGCTGTTAAAATTCACCAGGCTGCCCCATGTTATTTTTTCCCCATTTAAGCTCAGCCCACGTGCATCACATAATTCCTGACACTGTTACCATTTTTCTGAGTCCTAATGTCCTGATTAAAACTACACAGACAATGAGACCAAAGGAAGGTTGGATCAAAATCTGCAAGAGGGTCACCAACCAAAAGAAGAAAGATCAATCGAGGAGCAATCATTGAACTGGGCAAAAGCTATATCCTAAGCTTGAGGTCTCATGTTGTTGGTAGATCTCATGTGTTGCTGTATTAGCACTAAATCTCGACAGCATGGAGATACTAGCAATGGCACCACTAGTTGTACATGTGACGGCGGCTATGTTGGGGTTTGATTCCTTAAATCCAACGTTTGTCAATGAGTTCAAAGCAATACCAAGGACTAATGAAGGAAAAACCACTACTTACATGATAATTGATACAAGATAAGCCTTGGAAATGGAACAAATTCAACCTTCGCTAGATCGTCGCCACTAGCATTACCTTCTGTTCTTGTCCTATGAACTGCTACACTAGTCCTAGATAATTTAAAGGTGAAGGAGAGCTACATTCCCATGGTATATGGCAGTCAGGAAGGTCACAAGAATAAAAAACCAGTCTTTGTTTTGCCTGAAGATCGGTTAGAGGATGGCTGCAACGTTTTTAAAGAGCAATGGGTGTGGGACAATGTAACCTATCCTCTATAAACAGAAGATAGCTGCCCTTACTTGGTTAAACAGACTATTTGCATGAGAAACAACAGGCCTGATTCTTTCTATCAGAATTGGAGATGGCAACCTAATGCATGCAAATTGCCAAGGTAAACATGAATCTAGAACTAAGGGGATGGATTCCTTGTCAATAGCTCACGAATCTGCAGACTTAAATGCCATTTTGTAGCCTAGTCTTTCTAAATTTTGATTCTTTTCATGTATGCTAGTGGGCAATATCCACGAAGTGCTACCGAAGATACTTACCACGTTAAAACAACCTCATTACTACATCTAATTAGGAACGTAAATGGCAATCTACTTGCCCCTAAAAAACCATTTTTTACATCCAACAAGTTCATTGATAAATGATTTCCTGCAAGTTCTTTATTCAGTTGTAGGTATATATAGGAAATGATTAAGGCTAAAACGAGGAAACATCGTGCGCATTCAAAGCAAATCATCAAAAACACGCTTCAATATAAGAGATCAGCCAATGACATGAAAGTCTAAAGGCAATATAAACAAAATGAGTGTTAATAACTGTAAATAATTTCAATGCCGACTAACAGTGAATTAAGCTTCTAATTATGACCAGTACAGGGGATTTACCTTAAAGGCAAATCTCCTTAAACAAGAATCTTTTCAAACAGGAATAGCAACTGAAACCTGCGATAGAGAAAAAGTCAGTTTATAGACTATGTAATTTGAAGACAAAACCTCATATTGTCTGGTTGCGGTGAGGAAACCAAAAACGTAAGTGAACACACGGGTACAGAAACCTCAAACCCAGAAGAGGGTAGGCCCTCAAGGCAAGAACATGAAACAGAACAAAATGGAAAAGGAGAGAAGAAACATTAAAAAAAAAAAAAGCATGGAAACCGGGTATTGACCTGAGATAATGAAAGACGTCGAACAAACTTTTCGGGAAAGAAAGAGAAACTGAAAATAAGCGGTCAACGAAATTATATAATCTCCATGGATGATTCATACCAGCTACAAATGAACATAGGACCAACCTATTATATCCGGTCAATTAAGAAAAAACTAGAGATACCAGTTGAGTTCAAGAATCCCCTCTAACTTGGGATTCAAAATTTAACGTAGTAAATGCAATCCCCTTTTGAGTTCAAGAACAAAGAGATGTTCCCAAGAGATGAATATGAATAATGAAAATAGCCACTTACAGAAGACAAAAAAGAAAAAAACCCAGAACTTATTCATGGCCGCATTGGAATCACGAACTTAAAGAAGATAAACATCACGAAAATAGCCACTTACAGAAGACAAAAATAACGAAAATAGCCCCTTACAGAAGACAAAAATCACGAACTGGATAAGAGAATCACGAGCTTGAAGAAGAGCCGCCGGGGGGGTGGGGGTGTGGGGGCGCAATGTTTTGAATTCAATTCTGTACCGGCCAGTTTGGCTGAAAATTGGTACCGATATAAGTACAAGTGATATCCGTTAAAAATATTGGTCAATTTTGACTGAACCGTCGGTACTAATCGGTATTCAAAATACAGGTCAAATATTAGTTGGTATCGAAAATTTTAAAAAATTGGAGGACTTTTCCGCAAAATTTTCAAAAAAATTTAAAATTTCTCTTCCTCCCTTCTACCTCTTCTTTCCTCCTTTTTTTTAGTTTTTAAAATAATAATAAATATTTTATTACTAATAATAATTGCAAAT
>JANIHY010000008.1:54670713-54681649 GCA_027479065.1 Erythroxylum brevipes
GAAATGAAGTATAAGAGATGGGTTAGGGTTTAGATGTGTTATATTTGAAAGATGGGAGGAATATGGTTGAAGAGTGTAGGAAAAACAAGTTTTCGGAGGATTTTGGCCTTGCATGTCACGACCTGCAAGCCGCACGTCGCGTCGCGCGCCAGCATCCTTGTCGCGGCCAGAACCCATTTTCCTGCACAGACATGCTTTGGTATTTTGGGCACAACTTTTGCTGTAGATGTCTAAATGAGGTAATTTTTACTTTGCTACTGAAAACACGTGTTGACAGTAGGGCGGAATCAAACTTTTTATACCCACCACGCTTCGCTGCATTATTTGTCGTACGCTAGGTCGGAAGCAGTGGATGTGCTACAACTTGAACTCGAGACGTGGGGGCAGCCCAGTCCCATACCTGGACGCTCTGATACCACTTTGCTACTGAAAACACATGTTGACAGTAGGGCGAAATCAAACCTTTTATATCATTGTAAACTAAAGATATAGGGCTACAAGTTTTGTGAAGAAATGAAATTGAAATTCAGTCTCTAAGAATCTTAAATTTTGGATGGAAGTTGAGCATAGAATTTTGTTTCATGCATAAGGAAGGTCCGAAATTATTTAGGTAGTAACTCTTTGATTATTGAACCAAATTGAATGAAATTTTGGTTATTATTTAAGGAAATCAATAGAGGCAAGAGGAGCAAGAGGAAAATCACATTTGAGCAATTAACAAGCAAGAATTTTAGGTGGGTTACAATTTTATGATTAAGTAATAAGCCACTAATGTTTTCTTTCAAATGATAGAAATAAAAGATTTCAACTACTCCATGAACATGTTTTGTAACTCTTTGAATGCTTTGAAAGAGCGTTATGTGTTTGGCATGAGCTTATTGCGTTGATGATTTGTGAAAAGAATATGACAATGATTTCTGAAAAGATACTATGTTTGAAAAAGATTAAGTTTCGAAAATTTGCCATTTTGGGTAACAAGTTTACAAGATATGAATTACATGTTATATGGGTTTGTGGTGGTCCCCTAAGTTAAGTCAAGTGCACTTGTCAAAGGCTTCCCTCGCCTGCTCGTTAATGGCATTGGAGCTCTTGTAAGGACTCCTATAAATTCATAGCTACACAGGACCGCTACGCGGGAATGTGTAGTACGTTCTGTTCACGGCTGCACAGGACCCTTAGGGGAAATGTGTAGTACATTTTGTTTTGGATCCACTCAAGCCATTTTGTTGTGTCTATGTGTTTATGATTTGTGAACAAATTGAGGAATGCATGATTTATGTTGATTATGAATTGTTTGACAAATGAGAATTTTGAGCTATATGTGCTTTATGATTCAATGTGCATTCTTTAATGAAAATGAGTATTTCAATGGTTTTGCTTGTTACTGGTTATAAAACTGTTTCCCAAGAGCTTTATAGCTCACCCCCATTCTCCTCCCCCTATTTACGTGATGAGCAAGAGGTCGACTAGGTCAAGAGTTATGGCATCACGCCGAAGTGTCGTACTTTTGTATTTTTGTTAGAGTTTTGGAAATTCAAGGCTTTAGTCGCATTTCAAGTTTTATTTGTTCAAGTGTATTTTGTATTTTTGGTTCTTGAACTCAACTGATGTATTATGGCTTGAAATGCCATTAAAGCTTTGTAAAACTCTCCTTTTGATTATCAATGAGTTATGGTTGATATGATTTTAGCTTCGAACTTTTGCATTGAGTCATCTTACCATGAGAATAAGATTTTAGAAGATTGTTTGAGTGTATGTTTAAGTTGCTATTTGAGTTGATTTTTGGGTTGAGTTGTTTTGATGAAGATGGATGAAAGTTTTAAGTTTTTGTTCCTGTGGAATAAGGTTTTCGCCGCGACGAGGCCATTTGCTCGCCGCGGCGAAGTTGTTTTCGCGGGTTCATCGCGGTGAGAGATCCTTCGCACGTTGCGGCGAAGACTCATCCGCTCGCCGCGGCGTAGCTTCCTGAAAGGTTTCTCCACGGCGAGGCAACACACGTCGCGGCGACGCCCGCCTTTGCTTCCGAGGGAGATTTTCTTCTAAATTTTTAACTTCAAGGTATCCCCTCCACATGCAAGCATCACGCTTCTGTGTCCGATGTTGGACTCCAGAAACGGCTTGAGCTTATGTGGTTGTTTCCTTAATTAACCTATTTTCCTAACTCGTAATGTAGTTGTCTAATTAAATTTAGAGAACTTGTTCTAGGTTGTTCGATAGCTACATTTAATTAACGAGCTCATCTTAATTAAACATGACCTAAGGAAAAATTTAGGTTAAAGAGCTTGTCATTAATCTATGATTAATAGCTGCTAAGATATGTATAAGAATAACAACTCAATGAAGTATATTGAATTGTGTGTAGACCAAGATTGAATTGATGACGGTGCCCCTAATGTATTCATCACTTTTCATCCTTTTTAGATTGTTTTCTTTAATTTGTTTTGTTAGTTTAATTTTATTTTGTTTTGTTATTCAAACAAAACCCCCATAACTTAAACATCAATTATTTTCATTTTAAAAGCTTTACACACACTCTTTATGGGATCGACCTAGACTCATCACTGCTATAATTGTAGGTTTAGTTATTTTGAGTGGTGTTACGACATGTTACGTCATTTATCCATAAAGTAAATTGAAAAAATGAAATTAAAAGACGAAATCAGAGAAGTAAGAAATAATACAAATGAACTCTTAACTCTTTTTCACAAGTTGATCTATTGAGATAACGTCCAAATCTTAATTCTTTGTTGAAAAAACATAGATACAGTAGAAATAAATTAAATTACATTTTCGTCTAGCTAATATGTAGTCCGGAGCGTGATTATAGCTTAGAACAATGGTCCTAACTATTTCTTTAAGGTGATAGACAAGGCGTTTGCCATAGTTTTTTCAATAAACTATAAATCACACTTTCTTTTCGAAATTAATATACAATCTTTGCATGAGTGTATTTATAAACCATTGAACTTCCTACATTTTTTTCTTGCTTGCACATGGTCTCATGCACGGTAATGGCTTAAGTTGAGTCATTTGTTGCACTTGATCCATCTGGGGCCATGTTAACACACAAACATGGGCATAATGTTTTTTCAATTTATGATTTTTTCATGATTTTACTTATGATAGCCTCAAGTTCTCAAATAACATCATTCCAAGATCCAGTTTGTTAAACTACTAAAAAAAAACTAAAAATAAGTAAAATAAGGTAACTTACCATAAACATCAAATAAAATATTTAAGAAAATATATACATTTTTGTACACATTAACAAGGATATAAAACATAACTAATTATTACAAAATCATTTCCCAATTTAAGACTGACTTTAGCATCATAAACCTTTTGTCAAAGATACACTTCAATGCCGCTTTATAAGTTTGAAGCAACAAATATTCCTAAATCACAAATAAAGGAAACATCCTTAAGCAAAAACATAGTCATAAAGCCAAGCTCAAAGTTTTTAGGGAAAAAAAGTATAAATTGACCCTTGAACTTTGATGCTAGGTACATATTGGTCCTCAAACTTTTATTTTTACCAAATTAACCTTAAACTTATTTAAAGTTTCTCATTAGACCCCAGCTCACTAACCTATAAAGTTTATGGTGAATGCTCTGCCAATGTGAAGTGGAATTCATTAAAAGGCAGACCACTAAGGCTATTTTAGTGTTTCTTTTAACTAAATAAACTACGAACTCATCTCCATGATCCGTATTTCATGTTTTTTACTAGTTGTATTTATATATAGTTTAACTAAAGAAAGGGATCCAACTTATAAATGCAGTTCATCTTGGCATCCATTGTTAAGTTGTAAGAATCAGAATGTTAATGCCTTGCCTTGCCTTCATCAAGTTAGGACTTGATAGTAAAAATGTGATCTTGTGTATTAAGATATCCTTTGCTTTTTCTTTCCTCCTATTACTTGTTTTCTTCACCTAACATCATGATATCATTCAATTTAAGTAATAACTACATCATTAACATAAACTTTTGATTTTCTTCTAGTTTTCCCAAAAGAGAAGCTCCATTATTGAAGCTTTACCCATGATTAATAAATCGATTTAGGAAAAGGAGACAACCTCCATAATGTAGAAATTACATGCTCTAAAAATTTCATATGACCAACCATTTCACTATATAAATATTGGAAATATCAATCAACTATAAATGCCTAACATAAAACATTCATAAATTTTCACAATTGTAGCAAAAACCTTCATAATAAAAGAAAGGGAATGAAAGAGTAAGATCACCTTTTATGAAGATTTCAAAGATATACTAATAACTATAACACTCCATGAACCTAAACAAATATATCTTCATCAAAGCTTAGGGAGAAAACATATTCTTTTGTTATTATGCACTTCAAAACATATTTTGGAATCCCACCATATAAGGCATTAGAGATTATTAAACCAGACCATTTGAAATTAGAGCCTTAAAACTTTTTGCATTCTTTTGGCACTTCTTGTAGCCTATTCTCAATACCCCTCATATAATAATGAAGATATTTTATAAATAATCTTCTTTTCCTAATTAACTTAAGTCTTGTGGTATGCAACGCATAGGCATGAAAAAGTAATAAAAGCTTAAAAATCTAGATAAAGAGGGTGGAGAGAGAGTAGAAGCTTTCAAATTTTGACTCCAATTTTTAAAGCTCTTAAAGACCTAAACAAAAGATATCTAAATGAGCTTAAGGACATTAGGATACAACACATAAAGGAGCAGAAGGAAATCAATAACAATACTAACAATGTTCTAATAGAAATTCTATTGAAATGCGGAGTCCATGGAGGTTCAGAAATACGCAGTCTTATTCCTAACAATAGAAGGAAATCTCATCTTTCAATTTCTGTTTTGATTCCTCAATCATTTGAAGAGCCATTATTATAACTAATGTTTAAGAAACTTGCTTAGCTAACTAATGTTTAAGAAACTTGCTTAGCAATTGAAGTATTTTGATATAGACCCATATAAATTAGTCTCAAGCACTGATCCGTAATGTATTTAAATCACTTTCCTTCTATTGATTGAATTTTCCTAAATAAATAAAGTCCTTGTTCCATACTACCTATGGTTAATGTTAAGAATATCTTATCTTTGAATAACTTCTTACTTTGCTAAATAGCTTGTCCCTCACAATTATCATAATATGTTAATTAACTTCAATATTTACTTTTTGAAAAAAAATTACCACAATAGAAAAATATTTTTAATTTTTCTTATATTATTGATATCAACACGAGATTATGAGTTTACTCGATGGTGAGATGGTAATAAATAGGCTAAGCTAATTTCTCAATCTTTAACGGGCTAATCTACCCTTAAACAATTTTGCTTCTATTTGATTTCGATAAAGATCAAAAGGTTGATCGCCAATAAATGCATTTAATAGTAATAAAAATTATATTGAATATAGTAAAGAATAGAAATAAATATGGCTTCCATTTCTCCCCTAAAAGGGCATATAAAAATATTATTCACCTAACCATTTTATTTCATTCCTTATCCATTCCTTTATTCCCACACCAACTAACCAAGCACCCACTAACTTCTCCTTTTTGTTTTCACGAATAAGAATAGATATAAGGCCTATACGATATAATCCTTTACATAGATCCCATCTCTTTTACGCAAGAAGTAATTTTGTTTGTTAGGGTCACAAAAAATGTTAAATAGGTCAACATGGCACTTAAATGTAAATTAGTTCGAAAATATCCATTATTTTACTTGGATTCCTTACCAAATTGATTGTCATTGCAACTATGGCGAGCAAAGCCTTCTAATTTTTACCAAAATTGTCGTTTGTTTCCCATACCATAGCACTAATGACACTAAAGCTACCTAATTCTCTTGATCATCTTCATCCAAATTTTACTTTTTTGCCTTTTGTTCATTTAGAACACTCAATGGCCTTAATCATATCATGAATTCCTGTAGTAAGTTAAGTATAATTCTAGTAAGGAAAGTATCAAACTAACCATATCGAAGGTTAGACTTGGTTTTTCCTTGATCTGGTTACCATGGGGTTTATACACTTCTGTGCATTAAATGTTATGTTCTTCACTCTTCACCTTCTTTCCTAACACTAGCTTCCTTGTTGGTATTTAATATAAGTCTTCACTTTGTTTAAACATACAAAGGAAGCTAGTTAATTTTAGGTTACTACTTTTGCACTAGTCCTCTATGAGTCACCTTAATTTTAAAGAAATCAACGAAGTCCTAGACTTTAAATCTTGTATTCACAAGTTTACATTTGTGTTTTGTCTTTAATAAAGTGTCTTTGTTGCATGATTGGCTTAAAGGAAGATATGTATGCATTTTTGTCTTTAGGAAATTTTCTTTATTGAAATATGGGTGTTACTGTCAACAAAAGTATCTTTGTTACCCGAGCTTTGAGATACATATGCATCTTTTTTGGTGTTCATCAAATGTACATTTTACCTTTAGAAAGCTTCCTTATTATGTGATCACCGTAAAGATATGTTTACGTCTTTTTATGTGCAAATTGGCTTTAAAAAGACTTTTTATCGCATAATATTTTTTATTATTATTTACGAAATATCTTAGAAGAATTTCAATTATGGAAAGACACTTTTAAGTTATTTATATTCAGACTGATTCTCGTTTAAGTCGGATAAGTCTTTTAAGCGAGGTAAAACTCTAACCTCAAATTTTAATCGATTGCATATATGAGGCTAAAACTCCATCCACTTACCCTCTGATAATTGAACCTTATTAAGTTGAATTAAAAGGCTTCTTTATCATAACTCTTACTTGCTATCTCTTATGTTGCAAGACTTGCTAATGTATATTTTCCATGTTGTCAGGGGATCAACTTCTTCTGCTTACTCTATTGGTCTATCTATCATTTAACAATAAAATTAATAATCTCCTATTATCTGAGAAACAGTTTGTGTACATATTGAATGTCTTACTGGCTCACATCTACGGACCATTTAATGAGTCGCTTAGGTGAGTCAGGTCTATGACAACCTTGACCATATAAGCCTGAAAGTATGGTCTAATCTTTCTCAATGGAGATAACAAGAATCAGAGCTGCCCTTTCCAACTTCATGTACCTTTTCTTTGCCCCATGGAAGATATTTAAGCTTATAAGGTATTTTAGGAGGGTCTCAATTTATGAGAAAGCGTTTTTAAGTTAGCCACTTCTAGATTAATCCCCGCTTATACCGGATCAACTTGTAAGGAGTAAAGTACTGGTCAAACAGATTTTTTCACTCCTAAAACTCAAATTCGAGATCTCTGATTAAGGGATAAGAGTGTTAAATCACTTACACGAACCTATTTGATTCTCCGAGGAAGATTTTATTGACGTAGTAGCTCGGTTTTTGTTGGTGCTAATCCTCTCCCATAAAAGGTAATCTAACAACCTAATATGAAACACTTAAATAAAGTATAAAGACTCTTTAGGCTGACGGGTAAACAAGAGTGGACGCTTTAACAGCTAAGCTTTAAGTTTTTTAAGGCCTATTGACACTTTTTTCTGCCCTAAAGCTCTTTGCTTGAAAGAATGACACGTAATTATCAATTGACTCGGACATAAAGCTAGACATACTAGCTTTTTTTTTTTTGTTGAAGAAATTGAATTAATGTGACTGAATTAAACGAAAAGCCAAGCGATTACACCATTGATGTTACTACAGGTTGGACAAGTCTATATAGATCTTTCTAGCTAATCAAGTAAGTAGAATTACAAAATATTTTTCATTCCTTTACACTTACACAACTGAGGTGATTACAAGTTTCAAACACTGTTGAAATAGTGATAGTCTTCAAATCTATTATTGAAAATGATGATATGAATTCTAATTTTCTGCAGCAATAAAAGTTTCTTGATCCTGAGTTATGTCTTGGAAGACTCTTCTGTTTCTCTCCTCCCAAATTGTAGCCACACTAAATGTTAGACCAATGCAAAAACACCACATGGGAGTCTCGATCCTGGCCTGCTTCATTCAACCTCCATCTTCTTCATTCTTAAATTTCTGGTTTTTATCACTAACAAACACATCAGGCATCTCATAAAACATAAAATTAAGATACAATTCTTGCTCTAAACCAAACAAGTATTTAAAATACATATAAACATTAACAATAACATATTTCTATGCCTATAAACATGAAAATCATCTAAGAAATATTTAAACATCTAATAAAACGTAGTATAATTTACACATGTCAACATCCCTATATTTAAAACTTTAGTTATCCTCAAGCAAAACTAAAAATGAAAACCATACCAAATACATAATTACATAAACACATAATCATGCAATAGTACAATAATGTTACAATGGCATCAAATCTTATGGACTTAACCTCAAACACAAATAATTCAAAATGTGCCAACAAACTAACTTATTCCTTTTAAGTTTAAGTACTTTGAAATTAATATATATATCAATCAAGACATTAACATTCTATTCTAACACTTATGGCACTTGTAAGCATGCACTTATTATTATTAATCAATTAAAAATGCAAACCATCACTAAGTAACCTTTCATGAAATTCTTGCTATTTTTAAAAGATCGGTAGGTTTATTTATTTTATCACTATATATCTTTTTAGATTTTTTTAAATAATAACCTAGTCTTTTGACATGAAGGCAAACACTTTGTCATGAGTGTCCCTCATTTACTCAACTAGCTCACCTTTTCTTGTCATGAGTGCCCCTCAATTACTCAACTAGCTCACCTTTTCTTATTTAGCTTGGTTAGAGCATTATTCTAGGCTTTAATGAGAAAACAAACATTTTATCTTGAATGCCCCATAGTTAGTTATGCCACAACACTCATCTGGCTACTTGCCCTATTCTTAACCTAATTTTTTTTTAAATAAGGGCTAGTGAAATATTTATTTATTTAATACACTTTTTTGTTTTTCTTTTTTTAAAACTTTAGCCTACCTCATTTCTTTTTAGTCAATCACTCTTATGAAAGTGTACTAATAATTCTAGCCAATTCAATTTACCATAATTATAAATGTATACGAACAAAAGTCATAAAGTGAAAAAATATGTGTCATGTTCTAATTAACATACATATTCATCCCAAAGATACTTAAAACACAAAGTTCCCAAGTTACTATGCCTTTACAATTTAAATGACCATATTCAAAGCTAAACTGATTCCATTCAATTCATGACATTAACACATTCATATAATGCACACATATGCAACAAAATGTTTACACTATATCAACCTAATAAAAAAACTATACAATTGTAAAATTCCTGCACATACAAATACAAAATTCACACACATACGATATGCAATTGCTTATACATCCCCACACTTAAACAACTCATTATCCTCAATGTGGAAAGCAAACAATACAAATAAAAAATAAAGAACAATAAATACAAAGTTAGGGGAAGAAAACTTATGATGTTTCGATGATGATGGTCTTGGAGTACTTTCGATCATGAAATTCTAGCAATTCACTCCTTATAAAATAAACATAAAATTACCAATAAAAATACCAATAAAATAAAATAAAATAACTTATCCTAAGACTTAGGTTGCCTCCCTGGTAGTGCTTAGTTAACGTCATTAGCTTAATTGTAACTTCATGTTTATTCTTAACTAGAGTCTATTATAAGTGGCTTGCTTTCACCCGTTTTGCCCAATTTCAGTTTGCTAGCCTCTAAATAAGCTACATGTTGCAATATAATAAAAAATGCATAATTTATAATGTTAAGAAAATCAAGTAAGTTCAGTAATGCCCTTTTTATAATAAATTGTCAATAAAATAGGAAATAACAAAACTTCTTGAATTGTTAGATGCATCCAACAATTTTTCCCCTAAGAAGGTGAATTGCTCTCTTTCTTCCTCATTCACCCTCGTCTCTTCTTCTTCTTCCACTTCGTGAATAGAGACTTCGTTATATTCTTCAACCTCTATATTCATTGTCATATTTTCTTCTTCCTCTTCTTTGCTAGCTTCTTAAATAGAGACTTCTTTAAATGCTTCAAACTCAATCACTGCTGTAATTTATTCTTCCTCCTCTTGCTCCTTTAAAGATTCAACTTCATCAATTCTAATGACCAAATTTCCCTCCTTCAAATTATTTAATACCTTATTTTTATTGAATTTCACTTATTCATCACCAATTATGAGGATGAGGTTGTCTTCATTAACATCTACCAAAGCTCGCTCAACGTTCAAAAGAAGTATACTAAGAATTGGCGGACAGTTTTGGTCCTCTTCAAAGTCTAGCACAATAAAATCTACAGGAATGATAAAATTGTCCATTATTATAGGCACATCCTACCACACCAAACAATTTCTTTATTGAATGATCCGCCTACTGAATAAGCATAGAAGTTCGCTTCATGTCTCTTAGCCCTAATTTCCTGAAATTTGACAAAGGCTTAAGATTAATATTTGTACCTAAGTCACATAAACATATAGAAAACTCTAAATTACCAACTACATAAGGAATAGTAAAACTTCCCAAATTTGTCAACTTTGAAGGCATGTGGTTAGTAATTAAGGAGCTGTAGCTTTCCATCATAGTGACTGTTTGATTGTCATTCGAAGTTCACTTGCTTAATAATATTTCCTTAGCATATGTGGCTATACTTTTAAAGCTTCCATAAAGGGCAATGTAGTTTGCAATTTCTTCAGGTTTTCCATGAACTTTGCAAATTATATATCCAATTCATTCTTTTGAGGTCTTTATGGGAATGATATTTCTATAGGCGAGGTAGAGGACGAACATAAGGAGGTCCTTATGCTTTTCTTCATCCTTTTTCTTCTTCTCTATAAATTATTGATAATTTTAAGTATTTCTAGAATTGTAGGTTACTATTATACTAATGGCATGTGTGAAGTAAATCACACGTTAATATATTGAACAATAATATGATCAAGATACACAAGAAGGGGGGGTTGAATTGTGATAAACTTTTC
>JANIHY010000008.1:54838882-54853813 GCA_027479065.1 Erythroxylum brevipes
GGTTCCTTGAGAGTCGACCCGAGGTTGCACCCTGTGTTGCAATTCTTGGTATAAATTTTATTTGACCGGTTTCCAAGGATCAATTCTTAGGATTGAACGATAAGCCGCAGATCAGAAGGCTTGATCAATTTCTTCGAATTGTATTGGCATGAAGTTCCTTTGTTTATGGGGGTGTTTAACTCATAGTTAGAATGCATGTGTATGTGATAGAATGTATGAGAATGTATGTGTGAGTTGAAATTGCATAGATGTTGGGAATGGGTTCAATTTTTGGGGAGCTCGCCGCAGCGAGCCAGTCCTTCGCCGCGGCGAACCCTTTCAGCGAGGCGCTCGTCGCGGCAAGCATCCTGTTGCCGCGGCGAGTCCTCCTATTCCACGCTGTTGTTCCTTTATATTTTGAATGTTTTCGATTCTTCCTTCGTGAGCCCCGTACTCGACGACCCCAAGGGGTCACCTCGGGATAGGAAACAGGACATGAGCCTAACACCAGGACCCTTGAGAGCTTTGATAATATTAATAAATCTAATATAAATGGGAAAAATGTTATCACCATGTTTCATCTGGAGCAATTTATATTAGTGAGTTAGTATGCTAACTTTGCTTTCTTTCACTAGCTTTGTTGCCTTATGAATGACTTCTAGAGTATGTCAAATTTTAAAAGCCATTTCACAAGTAGAAACTCTATTTATATGCATTTCTTCCCAATGCCCAAAATGAAATGTGGACAACTTTGCTAGAGGATCCTATCCATCTTTCAACTCGGAACTTTTCTATCATTTATAATTTTAGTAGGGATGTATGGATAACTTGAGATATTCCTATAAATCAACATTTTTTAACATTAAAAAATTTCTATTCTTACTTCCAATAAAGGTAGTCATTTTAATCAAAGAAAGAGTCTCTACTAATGTTTCGACCTTCTTATTTAAAGGCCAATGAATATACTCCTAAGTAAGTCATTATGACCATTGCTATAGGAATTCATTGAAATATTAGCTCTATAAACATTCTTTGATACCACTTGTAATTCCTTAATGACACCCAAAAGGAAGGATGAATTGAGTGAATTCAAGATTTTAATTAAATGATACTAACTAAAAAAAACAATGCCTATAAATTATTATAAATGCAATAATGAAATAAACATAAAAGAATTTAACTATGCTAATAAACAGTGAAGCAAAGATTAAAGGAAGAGAAATGCAAACTACTTTATAGTGGCTGAAAAAACAACCCTTACCTACATCCATTCACAGTACTTTGTTTTAGATTTCCACTTTAATTCATCTTTTAAGGCGAAGAATAACCTTTATATAATCTTTTATTTTTGGCAAAAAGTAACCTCCTTTTTTTAATCTTTTTTTAAGGTAAAAAGGATCTTCAAACCACTTTAGGTACTCCTAATACAATGATCACAAACCCCGAGAATAGTTTACAAGTTATATTTTGATAATCATAAAAAGGCTCATATATTCAAAATGTGACAATTAATATTCAAATGATTAAAAAAATAAGCACTAAAATGCTTCTTGATGCTAAAACTAATGAGAAAACACTCATTTATAATATTTTAGACCAAAAACTAGTCATTAGAATGGTTATTTATAGAGTATTGGTCAACCAATATAACAAACTAATTTACCATTATGCATTAAAAGCATGAGATTCGTTGGTTGTTTTAATATTGGTCAACTAGTAGGCATATTGGTTAACTAATATGACACATTAGTCGACTAATACATCAATCAATATAACAACACTCAAGGTATATCAAAATTTAATAAGTTTGACCTATATTTGACGACCACTAACCCATATAAATCTACCAATCACCCCAAAAGTATAATTTTAATAGTTTTACATGCTCAATACTAATTTGTTTAGTCTAATTATGATGAATGTAATAACTTATGCAATGAAGTGAAATGAAATGTTATACACAATCAGCCCTTTAGAGTATCAAGCTAACAAAGTGAGATTACTACTAATATTGAAAAACTAAAGAATGACCTTGACAAATCTTAATCTTCTTTTGTTTTTCATTTGACCGTTATTTTGACTATTATAAACTTCAAGTTCTCTTTATCAAATTCATAAGTTTTCTTAAATTTATGACTTCATTTTATTTTTGTTACTTTTCATCAAAATAATAAACTCATTGTAGTAATTATATTTTGTTATTTGCAAAACATCGTTTAGAATCTCCCTCGTTTTAATACGCTATATGGTCTTCATCTCAAAATATTTGTGTTTCCTCGCATCTATGTATTCTTGTGCTTTGTGGCATCCTCATAACTTGCTTAATGATATCCTAAAAAGTTTTGTAAACTTTAATGTGTATTGAATAAGGACGATAGTACTAATTATCAAAGATAAAAGATGGTTTACCTCATTGAATATATTAAAAGTTTCTTATTGAGGTTGCCAATAGTACCTTAAATAATTAACTTTAGTTAACTTGGCTAAAGGACTCCTGAATTTGAATATAATAAATTAACTCATGAGTCTAAATTTAGGTGTATTCAATGAGTCAACTTGTTAGTCAAATTAGGGCTAAACCAATCTGAGGTTCAATTTTTCTAAAAAAATCGACATAATTTTTCTTAGAAGAGTTCAGGTTGAACCTAGACAACTCAGACCCAAGCTGAGAATTATTTTATACTTTCAATTTTAAAAAAATTAACAAAGCCAACCAACTCATTATCACCCCTACATTTCACAATAATTATTATTACTTCTCCCCTATACAGCTCAACTCGTACCATAATATTTTTGGCCTTTTTTTCCACTATGTTTATCCATTTTACTCGTGAAGCCTCTGCTTAAGCTACCAGAGCGGTGGTAGCATCCATGTTATGCAACTGTGCATGCTCATTGTGTTGATTTTTATTGCCTACTTTGATTGGCAATGACATTTGTCCATTTCAATAAATTTCCTTCTTTTTTTTTTTTTTTTTTGTCTGTGAAAGTGGAATAAATTGTGAGGTCTTTCAGCTCAATGTAATATTATTAGATGCAACTTTTACGAGCTTCTCAAGTTCCCTTTTCTAGCTTCTTAAATCGAAGCTGTTGCCTGAATTACACCAGCCGTCCGACATCCGAATGACCTAGTTATTGAAGCTTTGGATTCCTAAGACAATTAATTTCATTTTTAGGGGAAATTATGAATTTTAGAGACTTAATTGAGGAATATTGTTCGAATCAAAGTGAGTGGGGAAATTTTCCGAACATAGTTCAATATTTTGTGAAATTCGGGATCTATGGAGATCTGATTGAAGAGCTTCTTAAGGCAAAATAAAATTAAG
Source organism: Erythroxylum brevipes (assembly GCA_027479065.1). Lineage (NCBI taxonomy): Eukaryota > Viridiplantae > Streptophyta > Magnoliopsida > Malpighiales > Erythroxylaceae > Erythroxylum > Erythroxylum brevipes. The sequence continues at coordinate 54,842,188 of JANIHY010000008.1, forward strand.
ATATGGGGCTACAAGTAATATGAAGAAATGAAATTTCAATTTAGCCTTTAAGAATGTCTATTTGTGGAAGGAAGTGAATTGCTAGAAAATGTGTTAGCAAATGATATGTCCGACATGTTTGGACTATAATTTTTAATATAGTGCTCCGAATCGGATGATTCTTAAGGAGAAATGAAACTAAGACATAGAGGAACAATTCTATATAAGGAAGTTTTAGCAAATTCCTTCATTTAGAAGTGATAATAATTGTCCAAAAGTAAGCATGACTTAAAGAAATATTCGGGGGCAGTTTTGGAAGTTAACTTAAAGATTAAAATTTATAGGCTTTGGAGGAGGGGCAAATGGGTCTTTTCACCCCCATTTTAATGAGTTGGCATATAAAAAGGAGGAGGGGTCGTTGGTTCTAGAAGCAAGTCACGAAAATTAGAAAAGAAGAGGAAGAAAAGAAAGAAAGAAGAGAGAAAGGTGAGTTCGTGGGAGAAAGAAGAGAGAGGAGGGAAAAGTTTTGCTAGGGTTCAAATTTTAGTAGCTTCCAAGCAAGATTTTCGTGGGTTTCAAGGAAAAGGGAAGGAAGAAGGTGAAAGTTTACTCCCAAGCATGAAGAAATTCGAAAATGGTGGAAAATAAGGTAAGAGAAATTTGTGAGTTTTGAGATTTTCTTGAGTTTGTGGTTGATTTGGCTTGAGTTTGACATGGGCTTGTGATATTATCAAGTTATTGTTGGTGATTTTGTCTTGAGTTATGTTTAATTTTAATTGGAAAGTACTAAGGGTTATATAAGTGGACAAGAGTTGGAGATTTTAGAAGTTCTTGGTTTAGCTATTATGAATTTAGTATGGGTTTGTTAATCATGAGATCAATTGTGAGAATTATGATAGTTATGATATGGGATTTTGGAAGATTTTGATGTAGAGAGTTTGGAAACCATATGGGTTTATGCAATATGATGATTATGATATGAGTTTTGGGTTGATTTTGATTTAGGGAATTTTAAATTGGAAGAACCAAGGAAGCTTTGGACAATTGATGTATGGATCAAGCTTATGGCATGGATAAGAGGTGGGTAACATATTTATTTTGCAAATTATAAGCTAATTAATAATGTTAGTTTGTTAAACTATTGTTTTTCAATGAGTTGACTAAATTGACTTTTGGGATGATTTATGAAAGATTGGTTTCATTGTTTTCCGAATGCATCAAAAACTGTTTTGGACTTTCAAACGAAAGGATTAAATTAACTGTTTTCAAAGTATTTGCAGGATTTTGATGAAAAGAGCATGATGATTGAATTTTTATGTTGATTGTTTGAGTTTCAATATGTGAATTGTGGTTATTGACGAAATTGATTGATTGTTGAGAATATGTTTGCATTGTTATATGCATATATGAAAATTTGTGAATGTAAATGTGTTGAATACGACATTACATGAAAAGTTGAATTTCCGAAATATGCCTTCGGGCAATATGAGTTTTCAAGCATAAATACGTGTTACATGGGTTTGGTTAGGTCCCTCATGTGGAGTCAGTGCACTGGTCTCATTTTCAAAGCCTTCTCCCGGCTGCCGCAAGCGGCATAGGAGCTCCGTTTTCGAACTTCTCATATGTGTTTCACCGCTGCACAGGACCGCTTTGCGGGAATATGCAGTACGTCATGTGTTTTGGACCAACCCAAATCGATTGATGTGCTATATGTTTTATTTTTGTTTATAATGTTCTGCACTTGTATGTGATGCATTTCATGTTTGCAACGGTTTAAAATTTTGACAAATGAGACATTGGGTTTTTCAATTATAAGAATTTTGAAAAAAAACTGGTTGTAAATGTTTATGAAAAATGTTGAGAATTTGAGAAGTTTTTGAGAAATAAGCCTTCGCTGTTTTCAATCAACTGAAGTTAAGGTTTGACAATACTTTTGCTTATCATTTGTTAATAAACATGTTATCCACGAGCTTCCAAGCTCACCCCCTTTCATCCCCATCTCCAGATATTCGTGCAGGAGATCAGATGAAAGACGTCAAGATATCAGTATTTGTACATGTTTTGTATTTCGTGTACTTGATTTAAGATTATTGGAAATGAAATATGGCTTGAAATGCCATTAGAGTATTGTAAGCTTTTTGGTTCTTAATGTAATTGGATTATGCAACTGTATAAGATTTTGGTTTATGGGAATTAGAAATGTATTTGACTATGGATGGTGTATATTGAATTTGTATAATAAGTGAATTGAGATATGACTGAATTTGGGATATATATAAATTTGTATGGATATAGATGAATGTGTTGTTTATGAGATATGGATTGTGTTGGTTGATGAATGCGTTAGAGTATGACAAATGAATGGAAAAAGGATTAGAAATAGGTTTGCGTTATGCTGAGATCCCGGACGGAGGGTCCGGTAGATTATGATGTGTGTGTATTTGTCTGGAATCTATAGAAGTGCATTCTAGTTATTTGCAGGTTTGGGTTATTGATAGTGCAGCCGTTATGCTGCCGGTTTTTCTTTATAGTAGTACATGGATAAGGAAATTTGTGTATGAATTTAGGCATTGATTGACATGAGTATGAGATTGCTATAGTAAGAACTGAGAATAAAGATAAATGTTATGAAGATATTGAGTTATCGCATAAGTAAGAAGACCATGTTTAAGGATTGAGATTTATATGAGGAAAAAAATACATCGATATCGGATAGGGTAAGTCATAAGGGTTTCCAACGCGACAAGTTTTCTATTTTTCACGCTACGGATGTCGGGATTTGCAATTTCAGTTTCCATCGATTTATTTGCTTCGCACTTGTATCCGATTTGTATTCGATCCTATTTTGCTTCGGATTTGTTTCATTTCATTTGATTTGAATTCCGATTTCGTTGTTTCGAACCAATTGTCACACATGTTTCGATTTTCCTCGATCTGCATTTCATTTCCGATTCATTTGTTTAATTCCCATTTGTATTTCGATTCGACTCTTTTGTTTCGTTCCGTTTCGGATTCTTTTTGAGAGCGATCATGTTCAGTATATGCAGTAGAGCAGTGGGGGTTCAAGTGTAAGTGTAAGAAGTTGGGTCTCGGAAACAGGATCCAACAATTATAGCTTTATAAAACCCTTTTGTTTTGAGTATGATGTAGTAAAGATACGCTCAAGTCTTCTGATATTTGTATCTAATGCATTAAAGAGTATGATGTAGTAAAGATACGCTCAAGTCTTCTGATATTCGCAAGAGGTTGGGTTCCGAAAACGAGTCCCAACATAATAAATTTAGGATTTAACGATGAATTTCATCTTCATCGTCAAATTTAATGAATGACAAAAAAATAAGCTCAATTTGTTTAAACATAGATGCCCTAAATGTTGGCCTCTAAAATTTTTCTTGATGAATAAGCATGATTTAAATAATTTTGAGGCTTTGATAGATTAATTATTTTGAAGTTATTTAATTACGTCAAAGTTAGTAGGATTTATTTATTGGGTTAATAGAATTAAAGTGTTAAAGTTATAAGAATGCTCAAGGGTATTTTTGGCAAGACACTTAAGGATAAAAGATATAAGGCATATAAGGAAGGGTAAAATAGGCATTTTACATTCATTAAGGGTAGGATTGGAAGATGAAAAGGGTGTCTTACATTTAAATGAAGAAAAAAAAAGTGAATTGAGGGAGAGAAAAAATTAAAATAGAAGAGAGGACGAGAGAGTTTTGGTGGTTTGAGATAAAAGAAGAGAGTTGAGCTAGGGTTTCATCATTTCTTAGTCTTGAGAGAGATTTTGAAGTAGTTTAAGAAGAGAAAAAGGTAGAGGAAGAGAAGAGCTTCCATTTGAGCCAAAGATCTCTTCATTTGGTGAAGAATCAAGGTAATATCTTTTTAAATCTTTTAGGTTTCTAGAAGGGTTTTAGTTCATGGAGTTTAGAAAATACATGGGTTTAAGTATTCTAGAATCAATTTTAGTGATTTTGCATTGTGTCATTTTCAATTGGATTCCTATTGAATGGGGTTTTGCCATTGATGAAGGAAGTCAAGAAGGGCAAGAGAAGCAAGAGGAGAGGCATTTTGAACAAGTCTTTAAGCAAGAAAATCAAGGTGGGTTACATGTTTATAATAGATATTTGAGCCATTAATGCTTTTTCAAATTTGGTAGCTGAATGGTTATGTTAAGGACATTCCAAGTTTGCACAGTGCAAATTTCAAGTCTTCCATAGAGGTAAATTTCATATTCTAACTTTAGGAGAGAAACTGTATTTATATAAGCTAAATTAGACAAAGTTGTCTTCTAGAAAGTTGTAACTTATCTTTCTAATTTTCCAATGGTATATAGCATGAAATTTCTGGACATCGGAGTCGAAAGTTATGATCCTTATAAGTAGGGGTGATCTGGAGAGTGTAGTTAGTGATTTAGAACTTTTGGGGATGTGAGGAAGACCCAGTAGAAATACCTTCGTCTGATGCATTGTAGACTGAATCATCTTCTTATGCATTGTATATTGAATCATCTTCTTATGCACTGTAGACTGAATCATCTTATGCACTATAGAATGAATCATCTTCTTATACACTGTAGATAGAATCTTCTTATGCACTATAGATAGAATTATATGGTCTAATTTTCACCCTATAAATGATAGAATCTATCTTCAAGGTCTTCATGAAAGTTGTAGATCTTAAAGTCTTCTTTCAAACCATCTAAGAATAACCTTGATCCGATATCTTTAGAGAAAGTTATGATAATTGTTCCAAAATAGGTCCCCTCATCTGACCTTCTATCTAGGATCGTCTTACCCTATCATCTGGTCCAATTTTGACCCTCTATATGACAGAATCTATCTTTAAGGTCTGCAAAAAAATTTGTAAATATTGAAGTCCTCTTTCAAACCATCTAAGAATGACTTTAATCCATTATATCTAGAGAAAGTTATGCCAATTATTCCAAAATATATCTTAGACTGAAACCTTCCTTCTTATCCACTGGAGACGAAATCGTCTGGCCTATTGTCTGGTCCAGTTTTGACCCTTTAAATGACAAAATATTGCTTCAATGTCTTCACAAAAGTTGTAGATCTCAAATTCCTTTTCGAAACCATTCTAAGATTACCTTAATTTGACATCTATAGAGAAAGTTATGCTAATTTGTCCGAAAATAGGTTCAATATGATTGAGGACAAAACTTGGTTTGATTCTTTCGGTCATAACCTTGTTATCCGACCTCCAAATGAAGTGATCATTAGACCAATAGATTCATAACACATTCTTTCTACCTATTCATAAAAGTTTATGGCTTTTGATGTTGTTTTGAAAAGTATTGATTGAATCAAAGTAAGTGTATGGGTTGGAAGAGTATGAATTGGATATTTCACTGAACATATTTTGGCATTTTAATGGTATCTTGGTTTGTAAAGCTCCGAATGAGATGTTTTTTTGTTTCAAAATAACCTAGAGATATAGAGCTACAAATGATCTGAAGGAATTGAATTTTAATTTAGTCCTTAAGACTTCCAATTTATGGATGGAAATTGATCACATAATATTTGCTTAAATATAAGAATAATTCAGAAATGGGGCCCGAAACTTATGGTATCAAAGAGTGAAGATGAACCGAGGATGATTAATGAAGGTTAATTGGAATAACCATGCATGGTAACTAGCATAAGAACATGTTTTTATGACATCAAAGTTGGGCTCCAAAAATGGGATCCAACACGAAACACCTCTCTTCTTCCCTCTTTTTTCATCTTCGTCCATTCCTCTCCACAGATGCTCCATTGTCAAAACTCTTTCTCACCCCACCTTTAGTTTTTGAACTTTCTTCTCCTCTCTTTGTCATCCATTGTCTTCTTGTGCTTTTTCTCCAACTGGTGAGTTGTGTTGCTTTCATTTTTATGGTTTCACAATAAATACCTATTGTATATATCGATAACCATGGGTATTTTTTATGTGGAATGCTAAGTTATTTGCATTATTTGTTGATGATAATGGTTGAAATGTAGTGGATATGTGTTACTGTGGTTGAAGAAAGGGAAAACAATGAAGTGTTTTTGTTAATTTAGATTGATATGTGGCTGCACATTAAGTGTTTGAAGAAATTCCTGAATGATATTGATATGGAAGAAATTATCCAATTAGTAAATAAACTTACACTAAATAACAAAAACAAGTCTTTAAAATATGAACTTATAAAACCTATTACTGATCAAGATGAAATAATTTACGGTTATGAGTCCGATCAACAAAAGATATACATGGATTAACCAAAATTAGAAGGTTCAAAACTAGAAGAACAACTTGAAACAAGTCAACATGGGGAAAAACGAAAAAGAAAAAATAAATATAGTTATAACTGGAATTATAAACCTATAGAACAAGAAGAATTAAATCGTTTTGGATATTATAGAAAAGACAATAAGATACGAAAATTTCCTATAGAATATACACCAAAACATGTAACATTAGGACTAGAGGGAATCCTTAATTTAGATTGTGTTTTATCTCAGAAAAATTATTACTTAAATGGTCTAACAAATTAGCATTAGTCATTCAATTAGAAAAACCTTTTGAAGGCTTAACAAATATTAGTACTTTATGGAATTTTATTAATTATAAAACTACTAATATAATATTAAAATTTTTATTAGACAATGAAATACAAACAAAAAATACCACTAAATTTTTTAATGTTATTAAACTAATAAAAGCTTTTCATGTAGTTACTAACGAAATTTATAAATAATTTATTGGAAAAGATATAACTTCATATAAACAAGAAATCGAAAATGAAGAAATAAAAAATGCCCTATGGCATTTAAATAATATACGAATATGTGATATTTGTTATTTGGAAGAATACATTTGTGAATTTAAAAAATATTATTATAAATTAATTAGTACGAAACGAGAAATTTATATACAAATATTTATTAAAAAATTGTCTTATCCGATAAATAAAATGGTAGAAGAATTATTCTTAATAAAACAATATGATAATCTAGTAGCTTATAATCTAGGAGGGGCCATTTCTATCGTAAAAGAAGTATTATCACAAAAATGTTTAGAAGCAAAATTACTAAGACATAAAGATATTTAACTATGTTGTTCTAAATATTTGGAAGTACCTCAACAATATGGATGTTACTCTTTTACCTATCAAAAACAAAGAAAACATAAAAATATAAATATACAAATATAAATGGCGAAAATATCCCACAAATAAGTACAAGAAATTCCTATTTAAACCTTATATAAATTTTTTTGAAAGAAGGCTTATAGACAAACTAAACTAAAGAAAAAATATTGTCCTCATAATAAGAATTGCCCAAAAAGAAATCAAAATAAAGACAAAAAAATAATATTTTAAATTCAGCATTTAAATATAATTTAGAACCAATTAAGTAAGACTACAAAATAGATTCAACAATCTCTTCATTATAATGTTATGAATTTCAAACTCTAGAATCAACAACTGATTCAAGTGATTATTCAGAAGCAAAAAGTGAATGCTTATATAGATACAGGTGCTACTATTTGTATAACATCTAAAACACTATTATAAAACTGGAAAAAAAATAAACAAACCTTTACAAACAAGAATAGCAGATGTGAGTATTAAATATATTTGGTATGTAAGTTATTATAATAATATCATTATTGAAAATTACTCTTTTATTATACCTTCAATTTATCAACAAGAATCAGGACTACCATTAATCTTAGGAAATAATTTTTTCAAATTATATAATCCTTTTTATTAATATTTGCATTATATAACTTGACAAACACCAATAATAAAATCCTTAAGAATAATATTCCATATATACAACAAGATGTACAAGAACTTATTAATGAATGTTCCAAATTATTACAAAAACAATTAATAGCACCAAGCATTAGTAAACATTCAGCTCCAGCCTTTTATGTAAATAATCATTCCACACAAAAATGTGAAAAAAGAAGAATGGTAATTATCTATAAATAATTAAATAAAGCTACCATAGGTGATGCATATAAATTACCTAGAAAAGACTATATTATAAGTATATCAAAGATATATCATTAATTCACTACACTCGATGCAAAATCAGGTTATTGGCAATTAAGACTTCATGAAAATACCAAATCATTAACAACCTTTACATGTCCACCACAAAAACAGTACCAATGGAATGTCTTACCTTTTGGATTAAAATAAACCCCTAATATTTATCAAAGATTTATAGATAACAATTTAGAAGGATTAGAAGAATTTACATTAGCCTATATTGATGACATTATTATATTTTCAAATAAAGATAAAGAAGATCATTTAAAAAAGGTAAAAAGAGGTTCTCATTATATGTCAACATAAAGGACTAATTTTAAGTAAAAGGAAAATTAAATTAACACAAAAAAATATTTAGGTATAGAAATTCATAAAGGATTCTTCAAATTACAACCTAACATCCTTGAAAAATTACAACTTTTTCCTAACACTTTAAAAAACATAACTGAAGTTTAAAAATTCCTTGGATTACTAAACTATATTTCTGATCAAGGGTTTCTTAAAGATTTAGCTAAAGAAAGAAAAAAGTTACAACTTAAATGTAGTACCAAAACCCAATGGATATGGATAGAAGAAGACATCGCAATAGTACGTATATTAAAAAATCTTTGCAAAAAGTTACCAGCATTATATAATTATAATTATAAAGATACACAACTAGTACAAATTGATGCAATATGGATACATGGGTTGGTTGCCTTTTGGCACAACCACCTAAATCAAGAAATGATCTCTTATGTAAATATATCGATGAGACTTTTAATCCCACTGAAAGGAAATATCATATCCATTAAAAGGAAATAATGGCATGTATTAAAACATTAAGAAAATGGAAAGTTGATTTATTACCTGTCGAATCTCATATTCAGACAGATGCTAAGTTTTTATATGGATTTACTAAATATAATATTAAAACAAATTACAATCAATGACACTTAATTAGATGGCAATTAGAATTAAGTTAATATAATTTTCAAATACATTATACAAAATCTTCTACTAATAGTCTTGCAGATATCTTAACCAGAGAATGGAAACAGCAATCCTAAGCCTCAAAGATTCACTCACCAAAATGGAAGCAGAACTATTGGATCTTCAACAACAAGTAGGGTTGGTGACAAAAGAGATTAATTAGTTAAGATTAACCATTAATCTTCTTGGGGAGAAAATCACTACCATCTAACCAATCACTCCTCAACAAATTACTCAAACACTTTTACCCCCTGCTCCTTCAAACATTTCAGTTGAACCTATTCATCTATTACCCAAATTTGAACCATCAATTTCTTAAAAACAAGAAGATTTTTGAGAATCTAAAGTCTATGTTATTTTTAATAGACCAATGATAGGAATATATGATGAATGGCATAAGGCTTCTATCCATATTATTTGAAAATCTTCAATCATTCATCGAAATTATTCAAACCGTTCAGAAGCAGAAAAGCCTTAGCCAAATTCAGAAATCCTACATTAAAACCTCACTATAAACAAGCCCTAGAAAAACAACCATCAGATTCAAGAATGAAAACATTGGGAAAACCTATCAATATGGAAATGATCAATGTTGTACCTACATGAGCACTAACAGATGAAACGAAAAGAATTACGCCTGAGATTTTCTATGATTGTTTTCAAGCATTCAATGAATGGAGGGAGGAACAAAAGATTTGTCAATATTACCCCTAAAATCGAGGACGATATGGACTAGAAGCTATTGTCTTTCCAAAAACAGATGCACTAACTACTTATCTCTTTTTCCAAAGTGGTTACTATTTATTTAACCAATTTACAGTCTTACTGAGTTTCCAACTGGATTCACTCATGTAGTCAAAAAATACAAAGAAAGATTAGAAAAAGAATGAGAAATCTTTATCAAAGTTTTCAGCAGCTATCTGATTTTTTTAAAAAGCAGCCAATTTCAAAGACTCAAACATACAACTATCTCGAATAGCTTATGTGTAGGTAGGAATCAGCAATAGTATGTATTCACCCATCGACGAACCACCAAAATAATTCAGTTAAGATCTCATCAATCAGTTTAACCTCTATTACATTGAAGCTGTTTATCAACAATGTCTAAAGATTACTCTAGAGTCATTAATTAAACTCAATTACAAAGGACCAAATATTCTGATGACATCAACTTATCGTACACTTATATCTACTGATTCCTTTTAGCTATTCAAACAAATCGGAGAAAATTTCTCAACCATAAAATTTCTCAATCATATCCCGAGTATTTAGCATATTATCAAAAGATTGGAAACAATCCATGTGTCAACACTCCAGCAATATCCATCCCATCAATGTACCAACTGTCCTTCCACTTCAAAAGAAAAAGATGCCAGCTCCTCAATTGATGTAATTATTGAAGAGTGATGTAATTATTTTCAATTATGTAGGCTTGTGGCCTGTAACGACTCCTACAATATCTGTAGGCCACCTATGTAGACAATCTCAAAAGTAAAAACAGATTCTCTCGACAAAGAAATCTACTTTTACTATTTCTAAAAAGTAAAAGCAATTTCTCTCAACAGAAAATCTACTTTTACTATTTTCTTATCTTTAGTTGTTTTTGGACACTTCTAAGTGGCCTTTGCCTATATATAATGTAACAGAAGAGCCTTTAACTCTACATGAGAAAATAAAAACTTTGTTTATCATCTTTTGTCTAAAACTCTTCAAACCTCTCAATTAAAGCCTAAAGATTAGCGCCAGAAAAGAGAACGTGAAGAGTGAAACAAAATGTATGATCAATTGTGTTTTTATTTTTTCATCATTTTATATATTTCAATCTATTCATTTTTTATTTTTACAATATTTTACTTATGTTCTCTTTATTAATTATTAACTATACCTATTTGTACTACTTGTATAAATATTCATCTAGTAATAATAAATATTGAAAGAAAGATTTCACTTAGTAGAAAATTTATAAAAACTTTTAACGACACTTATAATTATTTAGAACGAATAAATTCTTTTGAAACTACTCTTCAAAAGTTTAAAGAAATACTAAATTGAGATACAGAAAACTATAATCAAGAATGATTAGAATTAAAACAACTCTATAAATAATTTCAAGAACATTACAAAATTCATTATTCATGAATAGTTGTCCTATTTGTCAATTTATGTCACAATTATTTTTAAGGCATAACTTTACACTCTGTAAGCAATTATTAATACAAATTATTCATTTAAAAGCTTTATTCACTAAATATAGATTAGAAAAAGAGTATTATGAAAGACGATATAACTATCTACGATTTTTTATTAATAATAATGGTTTAATTCCTATCCAAGAACGATTAGACATTGCAATTAATCTTTATAATCTACATAATCAAAATCTAATCCATAAATATAACCAACTTCCAGAACATCAAAGAATCTCTCATCAATTTAGTTAACTTCAACATGACTGAAATAATTCAAGAATCTCACATTAACAATAATAACAATATTTTATATGTAAATACTTTAGAATTAACTAAATCTACTAGTGTTTTCCATATTAATACCCTATTATCACAAGAAAATAAAAAACAAATAGAAAAAACACAATTAAATCTAAAAGATGGACAAGATACTACATACCAT
>JANIHY010000008.1:54879209-54893198 GCA_027479065.1 Erythroxylum brevipes
ATTCTCTTAATTTCCTAAGACAAACCAAATCTCATTCAATAGGAATCCACTTTAAGATCCCACAATGCATAATCACTAAAATTGGTTCTAGAACATTTAAACCCAAACATTTTCTAAACTCCATAAACTAGAATCTTTACAAGAATCCAAAGATTTAATTGATCATACCTTGATTCTTCACCAAATGAAGAGATCTTTAGCTCAAATGGAAGCTCTTTTCTTCCTCTACCATATTCTCTTCTTGAACAACTTCAAAATCTCTCTTGAAGGGCAAAGAAATTAAAACCCTAGCTTGTTTTCCCTTCCTTCTCTCTTATCTCTTTTCTAATTCACTCATTTTACTTCTCTATAATCTTCTCGTTCACGTTTCTCCTTTATTTATAAGCAAGACTGTAACATCCCATCACTGATTGGAAGGGTAAAATTGTAATTCGGAACGGGTTACGAGTGTTTAGATTTGTCTTGGTATGTTCATGCATACACATACATGTAAATAGTGATTTTGTTTGCACATGTAAATGATTGTACATGCATTTATGACATTTTCTCGGTATATTTCGTCATAAATGTGATTTTTGTGAAAACAATATGATTTTATGCTTGAAAATTGAATTGGAGTGGATTTTTGTGTATTTTACATTTTTGGAGAATTTTAGAAATTTTTCTGAAAAATTTCTAAAAAAAAATTCGGATTGAAAAAATCGTTAAGCGACGGACTGATTGATTTCTGGTACTAAAAAAGTACTGGCCAATGGCACTGGAAATTTAGATACATGCTTTTAGGAATTATTGTTTTGAGCCATTGTAATTTTGGGGAAAATTGAAGTAGAAATTGAATTGTTATTAGAAAAGAAATGAAAGAGGGTTTTAAAATGTGACATGTGGCAAGTGACACATGTCACTGGCCTAACATGTCACAAAGTTACATAGGTTTAATAAAATCCTCCCACCTTTTACTCATTCACGATGCTTTCTTTTTTTTTAAAGACCAAAACTCATTTGTTTCTTCTCTTCTCACCTGTAGCCTTCCCTTTCTCCTTCTTTTTCTTTGGTTTTCTTATTTTTGTAAATTGCTACTCATATCCACTTACACAAAAGCTCCCTTATCTTGCTTATCTCCTCTTCTTTTGTTTAAAAAAAACACAAACCTAAGTCTTGAAGGATGATGATCATGTGTGGAGAAGGGAAGTAGATGATTTGTGGTTTTGGAAGTTTAATAGGTAAGAAATATGTTTTATATTATGGTTTTGGAGTTAATTCATTTAGTTGTGATGTTTATACACTTAATTGCATCAGACTTGTGTGTTAAGAATATGGGTATGTTATTTGCTTGTTGCTTGATGTTTGCTTGAGGATTGATGAAGTGGGATGGGATTAGTGTAAGAAGTAATGTTTTAGGTGTTTTGGAAGTGAAATTGTGTTTAGAATAGTGTAGGAGAGGGTTGAATGAGTGAATATAGGTTGCTGCCATTTTATGGCTAATTGTTTAAGTGGAGGTCTTGATTAAATTGTGGGAGATTTATTGATTAAATTGGATGCTTATTGGTGTTGAAAGGGTATGGAAAAGGTAGAAATTGAGTTAGGTTGAAAATCTGGAAAATTGGATTTGCATATGTTTCAATGTCATGATCATAACTTTTTATATGGTTATGAAATTGAGATGAGGTTTAGCTTGAATTAAACTTGAGAAGTTTGGATAAAAATTTTATGAAGGAAGTGCTTTCTAATTGTGACTTAAAGGGTTTCGAGTTTTGCTTTGAAAGTGACATATATGTGCAGGGTGAATAGTGGCAATTCTAGCATGTAGAGATTTGTGATCTGACACTTTGGAGAATTTTTCTAGGCTAAAGTAGACAGATTTTGTGAAATCAGTCTTCATAAAAGTTGAAAATTTTCTTTTTAGTTTTCTATCGCCACTAAGTATGATATTTTTCGAGTTTGAGGTTGAAAGTTATGACCTGTTAACTTTCAGATGGTTTTTCAAAAAAAAAAGAATGTGTTTTGTGTGTGAAATGTCTTTAAGTATGGATTTTATGGTTACTATGTTCTAAAGCTAATTTTGGACTGTTGTGGTTTAAATTAGCTTAAGTGATCTTAGGGAAAGTTTTAGAGGAATGTCTTAGCTTTGTAATGATATATCATATGCTATTTTTGTATGAAAGACTTGTAAGTTAAGGATTTTGAAAGTTTGGATATGGTTTAGGTGATATGTTGATTTAACAGTCTTTAACAGGGCAGCCACAATCATGGAGAAAGCTGGCCTAGTTAGAGGTGGAATTTGCTTCTAAGTCCTTCATGAGAATTGTATCATGTTTTCTGATCTTTTCATTGATCTAAAGTATGGAATTTTTGGATAAGGGGATAGTAAGTTATGAGTTTGAGAAGATTGTGGTACTATTAGGATGACATTTGTAGAACAGGTATTTACGAAGTGCATTTTGACTCCTTTATAGTTGTATTTTGTATTTGAGTCCTTCATGGAAGTTTTAGATGTTCCTTTTAACTTTCCATTGATATCAAATTTGTAATTTTTGGAGTTCTGAGTCAAAAGTTATGAGTTATGGAAGTTAGGACGTTGGCAGAAGAAAGACCAAGAGTTTCTACTTGGTCTGATAATATAGGATAGTCGACTAATAATCTTTGACCAGTCGACTATTGTTATATTTTCACTACATTAGTCGACTAATAATATTCAGCTAGTCGACTATTGTCATGTATCCCCTGACCCGACCTCTCTCCACTCTTTTGCTTATAACTTTTTCATCCGACCTCCGATTGATTTGATTTTTGAGACATCGGATTCATAAGTCATTTAATTGCTCTCCATGAGAATTTGTGAATTTTTAGAGATGAAATTGATGTAGATCGATTAGGTCAAAGTTAGAGGACCGAGTAATTATTTTTCTAGTCCGTATTTTCTCAATAATTGGAACTATAGAGGTCCGAATTGAATGATTTTGGTGTCTTTGGACTTCTAATATTTAGAGAAAATTTTTGTGATAAATATTTATGAAATAATACCAAAAGTTCACGAACATGCATTGTACATATTTTAATTGCTACATGTGAATTTTTAAATATTTCTGATTTTACATTTGGTAATGTTTGTATATTTTGACTGTTATAGAGACACTTTTGGAACGTCAACCCACCGACGTTGCCGAGACTTCCAGGTATTAACTCGTAAGCTATTGTGAGTAGACTGAGATGGTCTCATTTCACCCTTTATTCTATTTTGTTTCATTTTGTATATTTGTTGAATGTGGTAAATAATGGTGGGTTTGTGAATTGTTTTTGATTATGGATTCCGGACAGAAGGTCTGATGTATTGGGGAGTTATGACATAGAAGTGCTACTTGTTTGTGAACTACATGCCTGAGATGTAATAGTTTGTGACACATGTGTTTGATTGTGATCATATGATATTTTGAGCAATGTGAAATTATGAAATTCGGGTGATGTGATTGATACGTGTCGGACTACGGTTCGATAATATGTGAAAATGAGTGGAAGTGATTGTTACATCACCTGACATAAGTGCATGAAATATACTGGCTGCTGTGACCAGAGTCGCCACCGATCAGAGTTTTAAGCTCAACGAGTGAAAATGAGCTTTGAGCTCATAAGGGATTCAAAGCCTCAGACTCAACGTTTAATGAGCCCTATATCCACCAATGGATAAGGGACAGTTATTAATGACCCCTACAAGGGACAGTTTAGGCACTCGGTTACAGCAAAATAAGAACTGAAAAGTGAGTCTCATATGCATGTATCGATTATGAATAATGTGAACGTGGAATTCTGTAAACGTGTGAATGTGAAATATTGTGAATATGTGCACTATGAAATAATATGAGATCTATGAAAATTGTGTCATGTGATTGGGTGAACCATTGATGATGGTCATTCACTGAGTTCGCAAAACTCATCCAAAATTTGCAGTTATTTTTTGGGACCCAGAAGAATACCCCGTTAGGCAACGAGCATATAGTAACCGCATGAGAGTGAGAGAAGAGGACATGGATCAGTTTGCGTCTGTATTAGTGTCTGATAAATTCTGTATAAAATTGTATGTTCTGAATTTTTGTACAAATGATTCGGTCAATTTGTAAAGTCACCGGACTGAATTAATTTGTATTTATAAAAGGGTCGGTCATTGTACTTACTGGTGATTGTGTATGTTATTTGATTTTTGCATAGTGTATGTTGTGTTTTAAAAAAAATACTGAGTTTTGACTGAGTGATGTAACACGCCACCCTCGCAGGGCACGGACTTAGATATCACCATCGATGTCCGATTCGGGTCATACAGGAGTGGGGTGTTACATTTATGTGGTATCAGAGCCCAGAAGTACGAGCTTATATGGGCATTTTCTGAAACATGGGTCAGGTTACATGCATTTAAGTCATGTCATAGCAGACCTTAGCAACTGATCCCTAGTCTGAGTCGCATGAGTATGAGTCACACGCATGAGCATGTGTTAAGTGTTTAAGTGTGAGAAAAGTGATGATATGCCAGAATGTGAGCCACCGAAGGTTTATGAGCAGTGAGAAAGGGGAAAGGAGTAATGGAAAATGATATTCATATTGTACTGTGGTAATAAATCCTTGAATGTGATAGGAATGTGAATTCATTTGCATGGGCTGATTAAGGAAAGAAGTGATATTAAAATGAATAATGAGACCTAAAGAGTATAAACCAAGTTGAAAGAAAACAAAAATTTCTATAGCCTGGAGGGGTCAAATTTGGATATGAGATGAATGTCGGTTAAAAGTGATAAGAGTTATTAGATTAAAGTGTACAAACCCGGTTAAAGGAAATAACTTTTTTACGACTGTGAAAGGTTAGACTTGGATTTGAAATGTGATAAAAGTTATGATTTAGCGTAATAATATGTCTGTGATATTGAGATTAATTTTTTTAATGATTCTGCTTTTCTAATTTTAAATGGATTGAGGATATACTTATAGACGATGAAATAAAGTATGATAGGAAAATGAAAACAAAGAGGGAAATAAAATAGTTATAAATGACTTTACAAGTGCTGACAAGTGATGAATGATGTGTAGTATGGAGAACGTTAGAAATGCGCCCAAGTTTGGATTTTATGTATGCACGCGATTAAGGAAGAGATGATGAATCAAAAGAGAAGAGTGAATGCACTCAAAATGATAGTGTAATTATTATGAAATGATGTCGCATTAGAAGATGTAAATGCTAGAAAACTGGAGTAGAATCGCTGTTAATACATGTGTTAATGTGAGGAAGAAAGTGCAGGGCACGATATTGGCCTACAAAAATAGGTTTCTGTTATGATCTTATGGTAAACCCAAATCATGGGCAGGAACAAGGATAGAAATGTTATCTAGAGTCAATTGGAATGTACATAGCATTAGCGAATGTTATTAATTGGAGACTTGACATGAATACATCTTTAGGTAAGATGTAAGAATTTTGGATGGTATATACTAGGGTGTTAGAGTAAATGAAATTGCTTAATGCCTCATTGAGCCTTATTATCGAGGATGTTTTGATCATATGAGTTATGATACGAATTGATATGCTTTTTCTTGAGGTACAAAGAATGACTAATAAGTAATAATGGGAAATAGTTGATTGATAATGATTCATAAACAATATCGAGGTTAGTACCAAGAAATCACTGAGATAGGGTCAGTAAGCTGGTTAATTCAATTTATGATCAATGAAGGAACAAATCTGAAATGAATCAATAGTGAGTCAAAAGTGAATATTGGAGTTACATCCATAGCGAAGACTCAAGCATAAGAGTTAGCAAAGGTTATTGAGAGTGTATACATTTTGTTGATGTAAAGTATCCAACTATATAAGTGGATTTTAGAATTCGAGGAGACATTATTGCTAATGTGAGGTGAATTTTGGTCCACATTATAGTCTGTGTAAATATGTTTGGGAACCACTAATTATATCTGATGAATGTGTTACCAACACAGGAAGTTATGTTTGCAAATAAATTGCAATGTGTAGAGAAACTGGTGGGCATGAGCGGACCTTGGAATAAGTCAATGCGAAACCAGAGGAACTCTAAAGAATGGAGAAAATTATTCAAGAGAGATCAGTAAATGGGAAGATTGAAAATAACATGTGATAAGACTACTTCACTGAGGAATTAGTTACTTCAGGAATTACGATAACAAAACATAAGCACAATAAGTTTGAGGTTATATCTATTGGATCATAAAGGTAAAGAGAATATATTGAATACTTGAGGAAAACATGTAAGCCGTGTTAGTGTTAGAAAAAAAACAAAATATATAACTGCAGTGTTAATTATGCCATTCGGATGTGGAGATGTTGTAGCATATACAATAGAGTTTCCCATTAGAGATCAAGATGGAATTGGTTCCAATAGTATAAAGTGCTTTTGTGTACCTAGGGACAATTATAGCCTCATGAGCTAAATTTTGATACATGACTTGAAATCTGCTGCAATAGTGATTGGTTTGAAGGCTTAGAGACATGAATATACACATCAGTAGAGATTGAGGCAAGAATTGAATTGGAAAAGATTGAAAGGATTGTGCAAATGAACATGTCCTAATAAAGTTAGTGTTGTAATCAAATGCATTAAATAGAACATTCAATAGCAGAGTACCACATATTTGGATATTCAGGTTACTAAATCTAGTGCAATAAAGAGTGTATAATGTCGAGTTAAAAAGGAGAAAAAAGGAAGTATTATGAGCTATTGAAAAGTAACATCAATTTTGCAAAAAGGGATTAGGAAAGCCCAAATTGTTGATTCGAGGAATTATGAATGGATTAAGAAGTATGTGTAACACCTGATAAAGATACTGTAGAAAAAAAATCAAAGCTATATGTCCTAGTAAGAGTACATCGAAAGAGCAATCGATGGCTAAGAATATAGAAACGAGTGATTACATGTTTGATTCACTAATAGTCTTGCTATCGAAGACAGGTAAAAAGCTTAGATGTCTAGAGTTTATCAGAATATGAGAGTAATGTATAATGCAAATTGAATACAGGTATAATAATTGTTATCCTGGTGATACCATTAGAATACTCTATGAGGCATTAGATGACAAAAGGGTCGTTCACCCTTACATTGTAATGGAGATAGCCTAAAAGAATGATTAAAAAGCTAAAACAAATTTGGGATACCGTTAGTGAGTGAAATGAATCTGGAATCAGAATAAAGTAACTTTTGGAAGAAGAATGAATTTTTGGTAGATCCCATTGAAGTTATGGCATATATGAGAAAGATTTGCAAGGTAAGTGTACTAACAACGATGAGAAGTGAAACAAATGACTTGTCTTTGAAAGTATCACCTTTGCCAGGGTGTAATTAGATGGAGATACAGAAGTAAATAAGGAAAACTAAGTTTGACATAAAGGGGTCCATATAGCACTATGGCGATAATAGGACTATGGATTTATGCGTTGTTTTATGGTTATCAGAATCACACAGTGTTATATGGATATGGTTAGTATTGTTATGATCCGATATATGTGTTGTTGAGACTAGAAGTAAAAATTTGAGTAATCTGAAACTCATCAAGAAAATAATCAAGCAAGTGTTATATCTAACCAAGGGATTGATAGACCTCTTGAATCTGTCAACTGTGGTCTTTTGAAACAAAGTAATCGAGTGGTGAAGTGATATAGGAAACGGAGAAGTATATGAGATAATAGTACCCCTGTCTTAGTCCTTAATCAAAAATAAATTTTGAGGACGAAATTTCTCTAAGGAGGGGAGAGCTGTAACATCCCATGACCAATGGGAAGGGTAGAATAGTAATTTTGAGGGGCTAATGAGCGTTAAAAATTGCCTTTACATGCTCATGCATAATCTAACATCCGTATACTTATGAATTGTTAGGCCCCCATTTTTTTTTCATTTATGTTATTAAGCATGAATTGTCTTAATTGTGTGATTATGCCTTAGTTTGATTTAAATTGGGAGTATTCGTGGATAATTGAGGTTTATTTGAGTTTAGTATGATTTTAATGAGCATGAAAGGGTAATATGTGTGAGGGCATTTTAGGAAGAACACTAGGGTTGAAATGGGTTAAGGCTTTATATGGAGGGGTAAAATGGTCATTGACCATCCCATTTAGACTTAAGAGAAATAGACTTAGAAGAAAAAGGAAAAAAAAGAAGAAGAGAAGAAGAGAAGAAGAGGAGTATCGTGGGTAAGGAAGAAGGAGAAAAAAAGAGAGTTATGTGATTCTAGTGATTTCTGACAGTTTGAAGCAATTTCCGGGTAAGTTTCGCTTCGTTTAATCATGTTTCGGTTGGATTAAACCCTAAGATAGGTTGAATGTGTGAGAATCGGTGGTTTAGGGATTTTAGGGCAAAAATGGATAGATTTCTTAAGTTGTTGATTTTGTGCAGATTTTTAAGTTGTTAATGGATTAGAAATGTAGTATAGGACTTGAATCAAGGTTTAGGTGGGTTGCATTTGCGGAAGGAAAGGATTGAAGTTAGAAAATGCTGAAAAATTGGGTTCAGAGTCGTTCTCCAGGCCCGCACGTTACGACGTGCATATGAACACGCCGCGATGTGAGCGTTCGTTGCGACTTGCGAAATTACGTTCGTCACAACGTGCGAGGAAGGCAACGCCGTGACGTGCGAGAAGGAGCACACCGTGATGTGCGAGAGGGAGCACACTGCAACGTGCATTAAAGAGCACGTCATGAACTGTGAGAAATTGGTGCACGCCGCAGTGCACACTTGCGAGCACGCCGCGGCGAGCATAGCGGCGAACGGCCTTCGCCGCGACGAACCCCCCAGTTTTTCCAAGGGAGATTTTTAGGCATATCTTTTGGTGTAGATGTCCAATTGAGGTGATTTCAGATTCGTTGTGAACTAGAGATAAAGGACTACAAATGGTATGAAGAAGGGAATTTTGGAATTAGCCTCTAAGGGTTCAAGAATTTAGATGGAAGTCGAATGTAGACTTTTAGTGTTAGTATTTTTGATTTTCAAGCTTTTTGAATATATTTCCTTTGAATATTGTTTAAATGGAAACTTGGTTTGTTTTAGGAAACCAAGCCGACCTAATCCAATCGCAAGAGGAAGGACCACAGTGAGTCGGATACTCAAGCGATATTAGGTGGGTAATATATTTATGGTTGCTGTGTGTATGGCCAAAATGTATATGCTTGCTTGCATGTATGTGTGGCTTGGATTATGAACCATGAATTTTGATTTGTGATTATGAATTGCCTTGAAAAACATTATGGCATTTTGCATGAATGGAAAGAGAAAGAAGCATGAAAGATTTGAAAGCTTTTGATAGAGTGCTTTAAGCATGAAACGAATTGTTATGTGCTTTGTTTGGGTGAGAGAGTAACGGATCGTTAGTCACGTGCATGTCGACGTATAGCCTTTTCCCGGCTGCCCGCTTGAGGCCACAAGATCCTGAGAAATCGGACTCGGATA
The DNA here is from genome assembly GCA_027479065.1 of Erythroxylum brevipes. NCBI lineage: Eukaryota > Viridiplantae > Streptophyta > Magnoliopsida > Malpighiales > Erythroxylaceae > Erythroxylum > Erythroxylum brevipes. Next base: position 54,888,656 of record JANIHY010000008.1, read on the forward strand.
GTTTACGGTATAAATTTTGGCTTATTCGGATCGTTCTACGGAACTCTCGAGCCATTTCTGTGCATTGATTATTGATTTGTCGGGCATGATACATGATGGATTGTTGCATTGTGAAATAATATGACATATTCTTGTGATGATTGTAAACTGATAACTGTTGACTTGCTATACTTGTATACATATATGCTTGAATGTGTGGCTCATTGCTAATGGCTATAAATGTATATGCCACTGAGCTTCGCAGCTCACCCTATTATCTCCCACTCCTCAGGTGTAGATCGAGATGATCGTTGATCTTGCAAGGCATCGGAAACTTCAAGATAGTTAGGAGCTTTGCATTAAGTTAGTATTTTGGTTGGCCCTCCAAGCATATCATCATGGAGCATTTTCATGTATTTTGGATTCAACTTTGACATGTATTATGTTATTTTGAGAATTGTTTGAATTTCCTTCGGATTGTAATGGCATGAATCCCCTTGGTTTATGGGGTGTTTAATTCATGGTTAGTATACATGTGTAGAATGTGTTCATATATGTTTGTGTGTATCGCAATTATGTATAGATGTTGGGATAGGGTCCAAAGTTTAGGGAGCTCGTCATGGGCGCAACCTGAGGGGCCACCTTGGGAATAGGGAATCGGGACCCGGGCCCAACATGTTTGGTATCAGAGCTTTAGGTTTATATGTCCTCGGCTTAGAATGCATAGTAGGATGGCTTGTTTGATACATGATTATTTGTTGCATTGTTAAGTGATTGATTGCATTAAGTGACATGCATATCATGCATACATGTAGGAATTGAGATTCTAATCCTTAGTGTTTATATTTGACGGAGTACAATGCCACCTCGTAGAAGGACACGAGGAGTTTAGCAAGGATCCGTTGCACCTGACTATCTGACTAGAGAGGAGAGGACTGATGAGTTAGTAGCCCCAGGAAATGTTGAGGCTTCTGTAGGGCTAGGTAGTGAGTCCATGCCATCACAGACTCAGGAGTCGCCGGTTCTGTAGGACCAAGTGCCTCCGCTAGATCCGAGGTCATTCCCGGCATTCATCGAGGCATTTGTTCAGGCCATGGGTCATATGCCACAGCCTTCTGCTTCAGCCCCAGCTAAGAAGGGAAGATGGTTCAACAAGTTGAGGAAGTATGGAGCAGTGGACTTTTATAGGACCACTGATCCCGAGGAAGCTGAGACCTGGTTGAGAAAGACCGAGAGAGTATTGGATCAGATGGAGTGTGAGGATGAGGAGAGGGTTATTTATGCTGCAAGTCTGCTTCAGGGGGATGCTCTACATTGGTGGGAGACTGTGCCAGGGAGTCAGATGAGACCAGTAGGGTTGGCATGGCAGGACTTCCTTGCTGCCTATAGGAAGAAATATCTGTCTGAGGTGTACATTCAGCAGAAGCAGAGGGAGTTCCTCAGTCTCACACAGAGAGAGATGACAGTTAGTGAATACGAGCATCGGTTCACTCAGTTGGCGAGGTATGCTTCAGAGCTGATGTTGAGTGAGGTTGCTAGATGTCACCAGTTTAAGTCGGGTCTTCACTTGACCATCAGAGAGAAAGTGATAGTGCAGAACTTTTGTGACTTTCAGCAGTTGGTTGAGGCAGCTTTGAGAGCATTGAGAACATCAAGAGTGCAGTGAACAGAAAAAGAAAGGGGAGAGAGTAGTTCAGGAGGGGAGGTGGTACTTTTATGCCTGAAAGGAGTGTCAGAACCTTCCCTGTTCAGTCCGAGGAGAGGAGCAGTGGTGCAAGTCGATCTCGACCTATGAAGACTTCTGCTGTTTCTCACCAAGCCTCAACGGTGGGCGGTAGTAAAAGGGGAGATGGGGATGGGTCATTTATTCCGAGGTGTGAGCACTGCGGGAGACCCCACAGAGGAGAGTGTCGTAAATTGACAGGAGCTTGCTTTAACTGTGGGGAGAAGGGGCACATTGCTAGAGAGTGCCCTCAGCCTCCACAACAAGAGAGAAACCAGATGCAAGCTCCTAAGAAATATACTGTGGGACATAAGACTTCTACAGAAGTGGGCAGTTCTGATGCAGTCAAGAGGGTGAGTCTTCCAGGTAAACCAAGGGGGCAGGCACCAGCTAGGGTGTTTGCGATGACTTGGGAGGATGCAGAGACCGCTCCAGATGTTGTTACTGGTATGGTTAGATTATTTTCTGATGATGTGATTGCTTTGATTGATCCGGGTTCTACTCATTCGTTTGTTTCTTTGGGTAGACCTGTGTGTGGTAGAAATTTGGGCCCATTGGATACTCTGCTGATGGTGAGTACTCCAATACGTCAGTAAATTATTATTAGTCAAGTGTATAGAGAGTGTGAGATACGTATTGGTGGCTAACTTCTAGTGGTGGATTTAATGCCATTGAAGATGGGAGGATTGGATGTGATTTTAGGTATGGATACATTAGAGAAGTACAATGCCCATCTGGATTGTAAGCAGAAGACAGTGGAATTTGAATTGGTTGATGGCAGAAGAGTGGTGTTTACAGGGGACAGAAAAGCAAGCCCGCCCTGAATTGTTTCAGCTCTGGCAGCAGAGAAGATGATGAGGAAGGGATGTGAGGCATTTTTGGCTTATGTGGTAGACTCAAGGGCAGATAGAGGGAAGCTAGAGGATATTTGAGTAGTCAAGGAATTCTCGGATGTCTTTCCCGAGGAATTACCAGGACTACCGCCACTTAGGGAAATTGAGTTTCCCATTGAGCTTCTTTCAGGTACTACACAGATTTCAATTTTGCCTTACCGGATGGCTCCGGCGGAATTGAAGGAGCTTAAGGAGTAATTGGAGGAGTTGTTGGAGAAAGGGTACATAAGGCCGAGCTCTTCACCTTGGGGAGGTTCGGACTTTTTTGTGAAGAAGAAAAATGGATCATTGAGGATGTGTGTGGATTACAGGAAGCTTAATCTGGTCACTGTGAAGAACAGGTATCAGCTTCCATGCATAGATGATCTGTTTGATCAATTGCAAGGGAAAAAAGTCTTCTCCAAGATAGACTTAAGATCGGGTTACCATCATTTGAGAATAAAGGAGTCAGATGTGCCCAAGACACGGTATGGGCATTTTGAGTTTTTAATTATGCATTTTGGGTTGACAAATGCCCCTGCAACCTTTATGGATTTGATGAATCGAGTCTTTAAGCCTTTCTTGGACCAATTTATCATTGTCTTCATTGATGATATATTGGTCTATTCCAAGAGTGATGAAGAGCATGAAGAGCATTTGAGGATTTCCTTGGAGACATTGAGGAGAAACGAATTGTATGCCAAATTCGATAAATGCGAATTTTGACTGAAGGAAGTTGCATTTCTTGGACATACAATCTCAGAACAAGGAGTGCATGTGGATCCAAAGAAAATAGAAGTGGTGGTGAATTGGGAAGCACCAAAGAACATAGCAGAGGTGAGGAGTTTTCTGGTGGCAGGATACTATAGAAGATTTGTGGAGGGATTCTCCATGATCGCAGCTCCGATGAATAAGTTACTGAGGAAGAATCAGAAGTTTATCTGCAGTGACGAATGCCAAAAGAGCTTTGCGAAGCTCAAGTGCATATTGACAAGTGCCCCGATTCTAATTCTGCCTTCTGGAGATGAGGGCTATACCGTGTATATTGATGATTCGAGTAAGGTTCTTGGTTATGTATTAATGCAGGGAGACAAAGTGATAGCTTATGCATCAAGGCAATTGGAGCCATATGAGTTGAATTATCCGACACACGATTTGGAGTTGTGGCAGCAGTGATCTTTGCCTTGAAAATTTGGAGGCATTATCTGTATGGAGTTCAGACGAGAATCTTTACCGATCATAAGAGTCTCAAGTAATTGCTGAGCCAGAAGGAATTGAATTTGAGACAAAGAAGGTGGATCGAGTTGCCTAAGGATTATGACTTGCTGATTGAGTATCATCCGGGCAAGGCTAATGTAGTGGCGAATGCTTTGAGTAGAAAGTCTACAATTGCTCATGTTTGGACAATTTACTTGCCTTTATTGGAGGAGATGGCCAAGCTTAAGATAAGTTTGACACAGGAGGAGCCAGATTGCCTTCTAGCTAACTTCCAAGTGAGATCGATACTCAGGGAGAAGGTTAGGGAACTGCAGGCACAAGCTGCAGATTTGAGCAATCTCCGAGAGGAAATTCGGAATGGTAAGATTTCTGAGGTAATAGTGAGGGATGATGGGCTTATGACAGTGGAGAACAGGCTGTGTATTCCAAATGTGCAGGAGGTTGAGGATGAGATTTTAGATGAGGCACAAAATGCACCTTATGCTATGCATCCAGGTAGCACCAGGATGTACAGGGATTTTAGGGAACATTTTTGGTGGAAAGGCATGAAGAGGGATGTAGCAGAGTTTGTGAGCAAATGTCTAGTGTGTCAGCAAGTTAAGGCTGAACACCAGGCACCTTCAGGCAAGTTAAGGCCATTGTCCATCCCGGAATGGAAGTGGCAAAGGGTGACCATGGATTTTCTGATGGGTTTGCCTAAGACCAGTAAGAAGCACGATGCAATTTGGGTTATTGTGGATCGGTTGACGAA
>JANIHY010000008.1:54915001-54927416 GCA_027479065.1 Erythroxylum brevipes
GATGCCGCGGTATAACCCGCAAACACTCGCCGCAGTATAACCTGCAAACACCTACGGGTGGGGGGTGGGGTCCAACAAAGCCTATGAGTTAGTGACATGTGAAATAACTAATGCATTGACATTTGGCAACATTGGTTGAGTGACAAGTGGCCTAATTGAATTGTGGCATTTAATAGCATTCATTAAGTGAAAAATGGCTTAATGGAAGTGTGACAATTGGTAGCTTAAATGCAGGACATATGTGATACATGCAAAGGAGACACATGCCTTATGGTAGGAGTGAAACCTAGCATTAAATGAGTCTAGCTAAGGCAGAAGTGTTTCTACTGGTTATTCTTTCTCTTCTCAATCACCACCGAAACTATCCCTCTCCTTTATCTCTCAAATTTGGCTGCAAATTCGTGCATTACCACTCTAAATTCTTAGCCAAATATTGCATCAAGGAATTAGATTATGTTATCTTCTATGCTATGTTTTTAGTGTTAAGATTTGCACCTTGATCTTGGACTTGGGTTGTTTGCATGAATGGTTTGATTGGCTTGTTCTTTAGAGTAGGGATTTAAACTTAAGAAGATAAAGGAATGCTAAACTTGAGTGCATGTTATAATATGAATTATTTGATGCTTGAATTGGATAGAATATGTATTGAATTGATGATGAATTGAGGTCTTGAACATAATACTTGTTTCATAGCTTTTGCTTTGGATGTTAACACCTGAAAGATCATGGATTGTGAGATGCTTCAGGAATAATTTTTTAATTGATTTAGACATGAATTTGATGAGGTATTGAAGCATGAATAAGGTAGAATTGAAGTGAAATTGATAGACCAGGATGAAGGTGTGTCAAATAGAAGTGAAGAAGTTAAATTTTGGAAACAAACTGAGGTTATGGGTGAGTGAACCTTCAATTCACTCATCCCACGATCGTAGGATTTACAAGGCACATTCCCACGGTGGTGGGAAATGGTTAAGAAGGTGAAAAACTTGGTTTTGTGCATTTGTTGAACTATATAAGGTTGGGTCTTTTTATTTGGTACATTGGGACTTAATTGGACTTGTTTAAGGTGTGAAATGAGCTTAAATTGAGGTTAGACTAATTGAGAAAAAGTTAATTTAGTTATGGATTGTTAATTGAGGTAATTACTTAAGGAATGTGTGGTTAGTAAATAATGTGTCTAATGTTGAAATGTATAGTGTGTTCAAGGATGAATGTGTCCTTATGAACACAAAAGTTTTTCAAAGCATTTGTGTGATGTGAATTGAATATGATTGTTTGTGAATTGAGAATTTGTGTAATTATATGTAATGTGTAAATAAATAATGCATTTATTGATACATTATTGCAAATGTTTATATTCATGAGCTATGTTAAGTTGTTGGATGTGAATGGATATGTTCAATTTGAGAAAAATGGAATAAAGACATATGTTATACACTACATCTTATGCATGTGATTCTGAAATCTGAAATGTTTTGTTTTAAAACTGCCAAGTCCTAGTCGTGGGTAAATAAGTATGCCTAGAAGAGTCTGCAGCTGCTCCTGTAACCAGACACTAAGGTGTCTTCTATGTCAGACGCTCCGGTGTCTTATGATTTTAGACACTTATGTATCTTCTGTTTCAGAGACTTAAGGCTCTTCGATTTCAGATACCAAACATGGGTATCTTCTGTTCTGGTCGCATTACCCACTTCTATAAAAATGATTAGCAGGCTAACTTATTTTGTATTTTGTTACATGCTCAGTTTTGATATAATCAAGCTCTGTTCTGAAATAACTAAGATATGTTCTGAAATAATCTAGTACTTTAAAGTTTTGTTATGATATTATGGTATTCTGTTATGATACCTGTAAGTTTCACTCTAAAGACAATATATCTTGTTTTGATATGTTATATTCTATTCTGAGATACATATTGTTTGGATTGTGCTTTAATAAGAACAATTAAAGATTGTTTGAGATGTGATCTAATTCTGTAGATGTGAATGTTAGACGACTGTTAGAAATAGTCGCCAATTTATATCTTGTTTAGTTATTTTCTTACTAAGCTTTATGCTTAGCACGGTAGTTTTGCCGTTGTGTAGGTTTTGATAAAAAAGTTTTAAAGATTGGGACAAAGACAACCATAGTGGCCAAGGAGATTGTCTTTTGTTTTGGAAATGTTTAGTTTGTTTTTGAGATGTATTTAATGTAATGAGACATATTGGAACTTGTATTTTGTTTGGAGGTTTGTAATAACCTTAATACAAGTTGGATTTGGATTTAAGGCTTGTATGTGATAAGTACCATGTGTATGTTATGTTCTAATTATGACCCAACCTATGAAATGAAAGGTATGTTACTTTAAGTTTCTAAAAATGATTTAGTATGTTTTGGATTATTTAAGTACTGTTTTGTATGGTATCTGCATATCCTCCTAGGGGTATGAGAGTGTTACAAATTAAGTAAAATTTAACATGTTTTATATTTAAATGATGTATAAGAATTTATATACTGGAATTATGTGAATGTACCTTGAGAACACAACTGAACAAAACATATACAAAATAAATCATACTGGTAATTGTAATTTGAATACTATCCTAATAGTGATAAGTTATAACTTGCATATATGAACTTAAAAACATATTTTCTGTTTTGAAATGAATATCATGTGATTTGTCAATATATTAATTATGAAGTTAGCAAATGATTAAAGGAAATGTTACTGTTGTGCCAAAATAAACTCTAAAAATACCTAGATTATCCTACTCGCAAGTATACGAGGTAGTTATAGTTAATTATCCAGGGTTGTCTCTCATGGAGATGAAATTGGTCCAGTCAAATTAATCTTGAATAAAAAATAAAAACCAATGCAATCCTAAATATTCTATCCCAATTTTTTTGAGTAAAGGCTTTAAAGAAAATTACATAATTAGACTAAAAAGTGAACTGATTTAACTAGAAGCAAAAACGAATTGATTAATCAGAATGAAAACTCTTGAGAATTAATTTCACTAATTTAATCTCCTATGCATGATGAAGGTGAATTAATTGGATAATTCTCTTGCTAAAGTTACCAACTGGGTTATAAAATCAACTCAAATAACAAACTAATCTAACTTTTGTATTAGATAAGTTTATCATCCAAATTAATTATAATTTTAGTTCTTTTACTTCACATATGATATAATTTTCATAGATATTTTTGTAATGCATTATTCTTAGATTATAGTATAATATGATATTCCTTAGTTCTTGAAAGAGATTTATGTATGAGCAAGTGAAATGGAGGAGGGATTGAAGAGAGATTGTTGATTGGTGCAGTGGACAGGTATTAGCCAAGTTGCACATATATATATATATACACACAAGTGAAGAACACACTTTTATGCTTGAATACTAATCCACAGTGATTGGACTATGAGATTTACTAGCTTCCAATTCGGGTAGGGTTATAGTAAGGTTATATCGTTACTATTTCAAGGATTTTGTTAAAAAAGTAGGAGATTAAAATATTAAGTAACATAGAAGCAGTACTAGAAGTGATTATTTAGTTCTTTATTTTCAGTTCTTTTTTAGTATGAATTTCACAATTTCAATTAAAATGGAAGCAAAGAAGTGGAATACATGGTTGTAAAGAAGGGAAGGGAGATTAAGTAATTTCTAGTTACCATATAAGAGAATAGAGTTGAGCTACATAGAGATTAGAGGAAAACAATGAAGAGGGATGAAAAAAGATGCTTGTGATGATGAAGAGGGATACAGAAGGATGATAATTATGAGTTTTGCTTATTAGGTGTTTAATTAATAATTAATTATATTATAGTTTTAATATAATTAATTTTATATAGCGTAAATTAAATTATTTCATTAATAATATTTTTGAAAAGAAGATGAACCTCAAAGAGTTACTTAAGGCAAAACGATTTCTACATGCCAACTTCAGGCCATCGATCTATTTTTATTCAATCATTGTTAAAACTGATTACAGAATTCGTTCAGCCTTATTGAATTGAATCCATGTCTGAAAAGGACACAACTCATAGTAGGTCAAAATTACTTGCATTTCACTTCAACTTAATAACAAACAGGACCTAGTGAGCCTTGTGTTGTTGAATAAATTTATCATCATACCTTCTTATTGTTTTTCCTTCCTCTATTTTTTTTATATTTTTTATTTCACCAACAATTCCCGCCTCCTTTATCAAAGAGCATGTTATACCGTCGCTAAAGTCTGTCGTAAATTTTATCAGAATGATTTCCCTCTATATTTAGCGATAGATATTACGACCATCGCAAATTTGATAGCGCTATTGTAAGAGTAACATAAACACACAAAGATAAAAATGAGAAATATTAATTCAAAGGATGGGATATGAATTTCAGGTTGAAATATGCCATCAAAGAGAAAACAAGATATAATGCGACCAAGGTTTAGACTACGATACAGTTACTGTCCAAGTGAAACATCACATTCTGCAACTGCAACCGAATAAGATGTTGTACCTCCAGCTACTACTACACTTACAGATGAGGCATTACCTTCCATACCTACTGCTACACCGTCCACCATCCCTATACCGATAGAGATATCAGGGGCAAACGATGCAGATGAAGGAGGTAACCTCCAACTTAGAACTAAGGGAGCTGATGGAAGAACTTCCATCACAATTTTCAACAATTTGTAAGTGAAAATATATAAAACACCATATATTTATAATTAAGTTATAGGTTTAAATTTAAAAATGATATAAAATTAATTGTTTTAATATTATGTTGATTCCGTCTTAGACCATGCTCAAGAAACATGGTATCCAAATTCAAGGAGAAGATTGATGTTAAGAATTATATATGAAAGAATATCTTTCAGGCGACAAATGAATTTTACTGTAAGGAGTTTGAGGTTATAAAAAACTATTTTTATTTTAAATTGATTTTATACATATATTAGATAAATATTATTACATTATAAATACTTATCATATGTTTATCCTTTCATTTTAGAAAGATTTTTTTTAGATTCTGAATTTGACACGATCATTTATAAAGTATGGGAGAGGCTAGCACGTACGCGTTATCGAGACTTTGTTCATGCGATACACTTTGTAGTTCAATAATAACATTTTTATTTTATTGCAGGAAAAGTCTATGGGCACGAAGCCTACACCCTGTCAACTCTTTTTGCACACTCACACTAAAAAGCATGTCTATGTGACCTTCATCAACACTCGATGTAGAGAACTAAATATATGTGAAATTTATGCTTTAATATTAATGCTTAATAATTATCACTTACTAACATAAACATTACCTTATAATAGGATCAAATACAAGAAAATATTCAACGACAGTCTCAACAGTCTCATGATGTTGATGAGACTCAAACCTATTTCTATGCAGTGGGTGGTAGGGACTGTTGCAGAAGGATATTCAGTTTGTGTTCATTTGAGAATATATGTTATTTGCAATCCTCCACGTCCAATACAACAACATTCAGTAAGCGGTCGACAACCAATGAAATCAATGAGCTTCGGAGTACAGTGCAGACATTAGCAACTCAGTTACAACAGTCGATGGAGTATATAGCTCATCTCCGTAATGAGATGGATGAGTTAAAGGAGAGGCATAGTACCTCATCGTAACAATCAGAGCATCTGCGATCACCAAATTAATAACGCACTTGTAGTCATTTTATATGAATTACGAATACTTATTATGTACAAAATAATTTTTTATTATCAATTTTACTTTCTATCATCAATCAACTTTCTATTTTAACAAATTAAAAGTTGAAACAAATTAAAATATTATCAACAGATATCTCATAACTGTTTAAATTATGCATCAACCATAATATCATCAAATGAAATTTAATGTAGAGAAGTCTTAAAAAATAGTTTTTAGTAAATTTACCGATAGAAAAACAAAGTTCGTCAGTAAAATCTATAGATTTACCTATAGAAAACAAATAACTGTCAGTAATGACAATATAAATTTACCGACGGAATAACCAAATCTGTAGGTAATTTTTCCGATAGACAAATCTTCTCCGTTGGTAAATTTACCAACCGAAGATAATACAGAACAATCGTTGGTATATTCACTGACGATACACAAAATTTTTTGTCGGTAAATATGCGACAGATATTCTGTTGTATATAACGATAGTACACAAAATTTTCGTTAGTATATTTGTGACGAATATTATGTTATTCGTCACAAATTATTACCTACAATCGTATTTCCGATGCCTTAATCCGTTGGTAACTTCTGTCACTAACTTAGCTTTCCGACGGACATTCCGTTAATAATTTTCGTAATTAAACTTCATTTTTCTTGTATTGTAAGAAAAAATCTTACATGAGGAGATGTTATCTTCGTGATAAGAAAGATATAACGCATAAACATAGGAGAAGACACCAAGCACGAAACTATAAACAAATCATGCAACCACTACTATAGCAGACGATTGGGGTTATCGTGCGAAGGAGAAGATTCCAAGCTTCAGATGACTAAAGATATCTCTCGCATGGAGAAGAAGCCAAGCTTCATTAGGGTTATTAATAGATGGCGAGGGAATTGGAACAATAAGGGATTTGGGTTCTTTAGATATTTTCTAAATTTTTGGGCAATTTAAGTTAATTAAATTAAATTAATTTATTTTTATTAAGAATTTAAAATAAAATAAAAATTCACTTAAATAATATGTGGTTCTCTCATGTTACATGACGTCTGAAATCTAAGTGTTTGATTAAAAATATATAATATGTGTTATATAATAGACATAAACTTATCTTTTTTAATTTCAACCTATTCAAGCTTATTTTAAACGGTTTATAAATATTACATTATATATTGTATTTTAATGAAAAAGTTAGAATCTAATTTATATTTTTATCCAAAAAATAATTATTTTCCTTATCTAACAATTTATAGTTTTTTTATTTATGTGAAAATTGGGACCATAACTTAAATTCTTATGGGATGGTTCATTTTTTTATGAATCTAAACCTAATCTATCAGCATCAGTGACAATGAGTAGTTAACAAGTCTTTGGAGTAGTTAACAGTGATTTGGCCCTTTTAGTTAATTACGGTAACATTTTTCAGTCTACACCATCAGTCTAAAATAATAACTTAATAAGCATGCTGTTAAGAGTTTGTTTGGTGATACTGAATATTAAGTACATTTCGTTAAAAGAAACTTTAATTTCTTGAAACCTTTTTTTTTTCACCGAATATTTTAGAAAAGTTCCGAGAAAGCACATTTAAACTATCCATATCTAAATTAATCCCTGCTCGAATTAGATAGATCTCTTACGGAAGATAAAGTTCTGACCTTAAAATTTAAATAACTACGTATATAAGAAAAATTTAAATCCATGATTTCACCTAAACCAAAAAAAAATCTTTATCATCTTACTTATGCCTTGAAGTTAAAGGAGGGGAAATAGACATGTTCCTATTCATGATCCTCTAGCCCCTTGGATAAAGCTCTTTAATCGAATTAATTACGGACGCCTCGCTTCCAGCGGCAGTGTGAGAATTGGAACTACTAGGAAACTTGAAGCTGATGAGAACCTGATGTTGAGCAGAGGGAGCCAGTGATCAATCAAATATATGAAGACTCTTTGTGCGCAGAAATATACAGGCTATATAAGAACCTAAAGGATCTTGAAGTTCTAGATTTACATCCTCTAAACTCTTAAGATATGATTGTAAGAGCTTAAGATTAATATGACTAAGTCAGAATATCTAATGTAAAAAAAAAAAGAAGTTTATTTTCATTGCAATCGTTGGTTAGCTGCATTCCCCATATTACGAAGCGATGCATACCAATGCTGGCCTGGCCCAGCTAAGACGTGTGCGCGGCGGTGACGATTGTTTTCCTTTGGCACCGTCGTTCAAACAAGTTAGCAGACTACGTGTACAGTCGCATGCCCTTGTCTGGACTCAAAACTGGAAAAAAAAAAGGTAATTTCCTTATTTTTACTTTCGTTTTGGTATTAATTTTTTAATGTAAAAAGAATCGCTTTTCATTGGATTGTTGTTAATGCATTAATATATATGTCGTTTGTGGGTATAATTAATCATAGATGGTGTCCTTTGGGAAACGCTTTTGCAAGCCCATGTGAGCTGCTTCTCCAGCCAAATTCCACATGCAATACGACACAAAGTGTACAAACTTATGCATCCCCCCACCTGTGACCCTCCAATATCAGTTAAGTGGCCTGTAGTCACTCATATATCTCTTCCGTCTGTTTGGGTTTCATTTCATAGTGCCTTCTCTTTTGTAGTACTTGCAAGGGAAGTAAGCTAGTCACTCTTGCTGTAGGATTCTCCCAACTTACATCACTTTCTCGAAGCGTATGTTTTAGGCAACACCCACCGATTCTTGCCTTGTAATTTGAGAGTAAATAGAAAGGAAGTTTCTGACTCGAGGAAGAAAGACTTCTTTTTATTCATTCCTTGGAACGTCGAAAATTTAGTAGACCAAAAGTAGTGTTGGTTTCGGATTTGGCAGGGTGCTTTTGTCTTCCCATTTTCGCAGATTACTTATCGATAAAGGGTTTTTCTTTTTGTAGAAAGCTGTTTGTAGTTGATCCGGGAATGTTAAGTTCGGCGTAAAGATGACTCCTTTCGGTGGTTTAGGTATTGGTTTGAGTCTAGTTTTTGGTTGCCTTGGTCTAGCGCTAGTGGCTGAACTTTACTATTTGTTATGGTGGAAGAAGAGAATTGCCAACAGAGAAATTGAAGACCAAGATTACAGCAACAACTACGCAAAGGAGTTCTTTCACTTGGTCTGCCGGCGGAGGCCTTCTTCATCTTTGCATAGCCGCAACGACGCTCAAGACAGTATTAGGGGCTCTGAAGTTCGTGGCCAAGAACCAGACCTGGAATTGGGGGCAGTGAAAGTTTGTGGCGAAGAAAGTGTGGAATCAGAGCTCAAGAGGCTGCACAATCTTGCAGGACCACCAAGATTTCTGTTCACAATTAAAGAAGAAACCAAAGAAGATTTGGAGTCCGAGGATGGCAAATCTAGAGGTGATAGAAGTAGAAAAGGGTCAAGAACGCGAAGCTTGAGTGATATAATGCCCACTGTTGACAACCCATTTCACAGTCCTTTACCTTCTCCAGCCTTGAAGTCTCCTCCATTAAATCCTTTGGATTCTTATCACCGCCATGGATTCAATCCTCTCTTTGAATCATCAGCGGAGGCAGAGCTTAACAGGGTTAGATCTTCACCACCTCCGAAATTTAAGTTCTTGAGAGATGCAGAAGAGAAACTTTTAAGGAGATTAATGGAAGAAGCCGATAAAAAGGCATCGAAGAGTTATGGTTCTCAAGTTAAGGCTGTTAATGTAACACCCCTAAGTGAAAACACCGAAGGGTCTTTTTTAGGCTTCATCGTTGGTACTAAAACCAAAGAAAGAGAGCTTCTTCATCTTCTACCTCAATACCCTTCGGGCTCTTCTCAGGTACTCCCACTGGCTTCTTCACCTACATCATTCAAAACACTAGACAAGAATGCCACTGTTCATTGATCCAGATGGGTTAAGTTATGGGTTTAGCTGGTTGATTCCCATATGTCAATTTTACTTTTTTAAAACGGATACTTGTGTATTTAAAGTTCTGATCCTTTCGCTTCCTTATTTAAATTTACGAGTCTTCGCTTTAACATATCATGGCCATAATCTGCGACAGTTGTTAGCTAGGCATGGAACCTCGAGCATTCCAAAGCAAAACTGACAGACAAACTGTGTTCACTGTCGTTGAGATGCTTGTGGGGTAATACCCTATTCCTATACTAACTAACTTGGGACCAACTGTTAATGGAGTAATTATCAATTTTTCACTATTGAAAGAGCATAATGGGTCGGGACTTATTTCTCTGTCCTCAATTACCCGAGCTCTTCTGTGCTTCATGCATCTAAGTCATCTATTTGAGTCAAATGGATAGTTTGGATATATGGGGTACAGAGAAACTTGAGTAATCGGAGACAGAGGATGTGTAACATGTCACACTTTGTTTGAGATGTTTTTTGAACCCTGTCAGGAGAAGTTCAGTTGTTGACATAAGAATTAGTCGGCCTCTGTGGTCTATAATTCAGTGTGAATAAGATTTAGTTTCCTAATGGAGTATTTACTTTCCCTAACGCGTTAAGCTCTAAATGGCTTCCAGCTAATGCTGTTGATTTTAGGCATTGTTTTTTCTAAGAAGGAAACTTTCTATATGTTCTCTGTTTCTACTTTCTACGATTTACAGCTGTGTGGGAATGCTTTTCTCTTGTATTTATTTGATATCATGTGGAAATGTTAAACCAGGCGTTGAAATGTTTGGAACCTTTTGCGCTGTTTTCCTTCTTCAAGTTGTTGGAGTATGAAAACAAGTTTTTATCATTGTAGATTTGAGAATATGTTCCCCTTTTAGTCTATAATTAACTCCGGAAATAAATAAATACAGAAATGAGACATGATGATGATGCCGTAGAGAAGGTCAAATAAAAAATTAAGATTTTTTGTCCAATATTACTCTGTCTTATTTTATCTTATGAAATTTTAACTATTTATTTTGTGAGATCTACGCAAAATTTATATAAGATTTACATAAATAAACGGTTGAGATTTATTAGACACAATAAAATGCTATAATACGGGAGACTTTCAAATAAACTCCGCTAGGCCAAGTCTGTTTAAAGAAGTTGAGTTTAAGCGCCTGGGAGCGTTTGCCTAAACAGCAAGAAACGTCATTTTCATCACGCGATTCGACCGAAAAGCTGCCCCCACAAAGAAAGAGATGTGATTGACGGAAACTATTTAAAATTTGTAAAACATGACTGATTTTGGATAATTCAAATTCAAATCAGGCAGATACAATACAATACAAACGTTTTTCAGGCCAGTTATGGCCCTGGGGGCTGGCTTCATGTGAGGCCAGACCCAAGAAGTGGTCCACCCAATGTGGAAGTCGTCAATTCACCGGACCCATCCCATTAGAAAACCACCATATTACTTAAATACTCTGTCTCTTCCCACAGAAACTACTATACTCCTAATTTCTATAATAGATAAGTTTACTTGAGGTGTCATTTAAAGCTACTAGCAAAGTATAACCAACCAACATTAGAACTAACTTGCGTCTACGCATTAAAAAAATTTGAGCTACCATATAAGAAATTTGACACTGCTTCTATGTGCATAATGAAGTAAAATAAAAGCAACTTGTGATTATATTATACATATTAGGAATGGAGCGAGAGCCTTTTTATCCGAGGGTATACACTTGCTACGTTAAAGTCTACAAATAGTATTAGAAATAAGGCAAAAAAACAAAAAAGAAGAAGGATCAATCATGAAATTACTAGAGGTTATAAAGCTTGTCCAAGTCTTTTTAGGCAGAAAACTAACATGAACATGACAACTATCACTACTCAAAAAGCTTGTGTAATCTCACAAAAGAATGATCACTCATAATATCCAACAAATTGATTGATTCTAGATTTCTTAATCAAATTAATTAAATACATTCTTTATCTTATATATGTTTCTGTAATTAATTAAGATACTTAAACAAATACGTTAGTACCTATTAGAGAAGAAGTTCGCTGAATTAACCTGATATTAAAATTATTTATGAAACATTGAGTTTATGTCTAAAAAAAATTGTCATTGTAATAATTGTATAAGTAACGTTTTGACTTAAGATTTCTAGAGTATCTCATACACATATGATTATATTTTGATATTACGTATGATATATGCTAGTCAAAGGTATTTACTTGATAGTCATTAGATATAACATAAATTATAAAGATGTAATTGAGTTATCAATAAAAGATTCGTAGCCAAACGTAATCAGGGAAAAATATTCATTTGTTATCGATTAGTATTGATTGAAATAAACTTTAGGTGAGGAGGAACGATAATTTGAAAAATAGTTTTAAAATGTCATTAAAGGAACCAATTACTAACGTTGGAAAGCTAATATGATTGAAATCAAATAAAGTAGACATTAATTTAATATTTTATGTCTAAGTTAGAATATAATAATGATTGAATTATACAAAAAGATTATGAGTACAAAAGTTAGTTAAAATCACTTTAATATTCATAATATTTGGGTGTCATAATGTGTTACTAGAAGTCAATCCTAATCTTATATAAAATTTCTTAATTATAAAATTAAAGATAAATCAAATGAGTTTAATTTATCTAATTGTAAATACCATTTAAGATTATGTTCAGCATATTTAGTAATTTAATGAGTAACACACAAAGAATGATTGAAAAGAGAAACATATAATTTAATCAAGTTGAACTTAATTTTAAAGTTTGAAAAACTATAATTCAAACTTTAAACTCAAATATAAGATATTTGATAAATAAGGACTAATATTAAATACTAAATCTTATTTTGATTTAATTTATATTGA
>JANIHY010000008.1:54930088-54943031 GCA_027479065.1 Erythroxylum brevipes
TCCCCCACCATCACCCTCCCCACCACCTCCCTACACTTACAAATCTCCACCACCTCCATCTCCTTCCCCACCTCCTCCATCTGTCTACAAGTCTCCACCTCCACCTTATCGATCACCTGCACCTGTTTACAAGAACAAGTCTCCACCACCTCCATCTCCTTCACCACCACCTCCCTACAATTACAATTCTCCACCATATCCATCTCCTTCCCCACCTCCTCCATCTTTCTACAAATCTCCACCTCCACCTTATCTCTCACCTGCACCTGTTTACAAGAATAAGTCTCCACCACCCCCATCTCCTTCATCACCACATACCTACATTTACAATTCTCCACCACCTCCTCCTTATGGCTACAAGTCTCCACCACGCCCATCTCCTTCACCACCACCTCCATCTCCTTTCCCACCTCCACCATATGTCTACAAGTCTCCACCTCCACCTTATCTTTCACCTGCACCTATTTATAAGAACAAGTCCCCACCACCCCCATCTCCTTCACCACCACCTCCCTACATTTACAATTCTCCACCACCTCCATCTCCTTCCTCACCTCCTCCATATATATACAAGTCTCCACCTCCACCTTATCTCTCACCTGCACCTGTTTATAAGAACAAGTCCCCACCACTCCCATCTCCTTTACCACCATCTCCCTACATTTACAATTCTCCGCCACCTCCATCTCCTTACCCACCTCCTCCATATGTCTACAAGTCTCCACCACCTCCATCTCCTTACCCACCTCCTCCATATGTCTATAAGTCTCCACCTCCACCTTATCTATCACCTGCACCTGTTTATAAGAACAAATCCCCACCACCCACATCTCCCTCACCGCCACCTCCCTACATTTACAGCTCTCCACCACCTCCATCTCCTTCCCCACCTCCTCCATATGGTTACAAGTCTCCACCGCCACCTTATCTCTCACCTGCACCTATTTATAAGAACAATTCTCCACCCCCACCACCTATCATCATCACTTATTAGAGAAATCAATATTGTGTCCCTTAATCATTGTAAGTATATCTATATCTTTCCAGGAATAAGTTTTTATCCATTAATATTTAATGTACCTTTCACTTTACACTGTCTTTCTAATGTCCTAAGAAAAGAAAAGCTTATGATTTTAAAGAATTTGTTTTGCAGGTTTTAATTTTATAAAAACATTCACCATCACGAGAATCAAGAAGCACTCTAATGACTTGATAAGTGCTGCAAATAGTTATCTATTTCCTTTGGTGCAAGAGTTCTTTTCTAGTTTCCTCAAAAGTTCAACAAGTCAGTTGATCGCGTGCATTTGTCTTCAGTTCAAGCATAACCTACATTCCTTTCCCATTGTTTGATTCCTATTCATGAATTGTTGTTCTTGCCTTGCGTCACTATGATTGTTCAAGTAATAATTTTTTGAATAGAAGGTTCCTACCCGTTATGCTTCTTCCTCTTTCCCTTTTTGATGTTAATGTTGTTATGACATGAACTTACAAAAAAATATATGGTAAATTTGGATATATACACACACACATAGAGAGAGAGAGGGTGCTTCAAATAATCATGCATGCATGTGTTCTTATCCTAAAAAATGTGCTCAATTGTTAAGTACTTCCGTGATGCCAATAACTATGCAGTTACTTGTCCTATGATAAGCAAAGTACTTAATGATTCAAGTTTTTTCTGTTCTTCTAAATTATCTAAATAAAAAAGATGAACTCAATCAGAAATAATTACTCATCCGCTGCAAGAAATTACCAACTTGTATGTATCATATCCAATAGCACTTCCTTGCCTTGTAATGTAACCAAATCAACTTCCATTTTGCCTAATCTTGAGCATTGAAAATGGCGAATATGCGATCTAGTCCCCAAAATCCCTATTCGCAAATGTAAAAACTCTAAGGAATTCTTTGAAGTCATTCCCAACTCTTCGGAATCAGAAGGGGAAGAATTTTGAGCAAGCAACTCCATAGTAACTGTTATCAGTGGGAAAATGGTTAAGAGTCTAAAGTGGTAAATATGATCGATCATTGCATCTCCAAAAGTTAATGGATAAACTAATTAGAGAAAGAAATAATTGAAAAATAAAACAAGAATTATATAAAATATGTACTTGATGGCATAAGTGAGGAGAGCAGTTAAAGAAATCTAAAAAAGAATAAAATTGCCTAGAGTGAAAAAAGTGTGACCTTGTCAAAATGCAAATTGTTGAAGATGTTGCGCCATATGATGTCGTTGAAGACTAAGACTTGTTTATAAGAACAAGTTCCCACCACCCCCATCCCCTTCACAACCACCTCCCTACATTTACAATTCTCCACCACTTCCATCTCCTTCCCCGCCTCCTCCATATGTCTATAAATCTCTACCTTCACCTTATCTCTCACCTGCACCTGTTTATATGAACACTTCTCCACCCCCACCACCTGTCATCATCACTTATTAGAGAAATCAACATTGTGTCCCTTAATCATTGTAAGTATATCTATATCTTTCCATGAATAAGTTTTTATCCATTAATCTTTGATTTACCTTTCACTCTACACTATCTTTCTAATGTCCTAAGAAAACAAAAGCTTATGATTTAAAAGGATATTTTATTTTTTTGCAGGTTTTAAGTTTATAAAAACATTCACCATCACAAGAATCAAGAAGCACTCTAATGACTTGATAAGTGCTACAAGTAGTTATCTATTTCCTTTGGCGCAAGAGTTCTTTTCTAGTTTTTTCAAAAGTTCAGCAAGTCAGTTGATCGTGTGTAGCTGCCTTTAATTCAAGCATAACCGACGTTCCTTTCCTATTGCTCGATTCCTATTCATGAATTGTTTTTCTTGCCCTGTATCACTATGATTGTTCAAGTAATAATGTTTTGAATAGAAGGTTCATGGATGTTATGCTTTGTCCTCTCTCCCTTTTTGATGTTAATGTTGTTATGACATGAAATTACAAACAAATATATGGTAAATTTGGATATATACACACACACATAGAGAGAGAGAGGGTGCTTCAAATAATCATGCATGTATGTGCTCTTATCCTAAGAAATGTGCTCAATTGTTAAGCACTTCCGTGATGCCAATAATTATGCAGTTACTTGTCCTATGATAGGCAAAGTACTTAATGATTCAAGTTTTTTCTATTCTTCTAAATTATCTAAATAAAATCGATGAACTCAATCGGAAACAATTACTCATCTGCTAGGAGAAATTACCAACTTGTATGTATTATATCCAATGGCACTTCCTTGCCTTGTAATGTAACCAAATCAACTTCCATTTTGCCTAATCTTGAGCATCAAAAATGGAGAATATGCAATCTATTCCCAAGATCCCTATTCGCAAATGTAAAAACTCTAAGGAATTCTTTGAAGTTGTTCCCAACTCTTTGGAATCAAAAGGGGAAGAACTTTGAGCAAGCAACTCCATAGTAACTGTTATCAATGGGAAAATGGTTAAGAGTCTAAAATCGTAAATACAATAGATCATTGCATCTCCAAAAGTTAATAGATAAATTAATTAGAGAAAGAAATAATTGAAAAATAAAACAAGAATTATTTAAAGTACTTGCTTGACAGCATAACCGAGGAGAGCAAATAACGAAATCTAACAAAGAATAAAATTGCATGGAGTGAAAAAGGTGTGACCTTGACAAATTGCAAATTGTTGAAGATGTTGCGTCATATGATGCCGTCAAAGACTAAGAGAGGTGTAACGCAACAAGAGAGAAAATATTCCAAGGAAAAAAGGAAACAAGGTGAAGTCAAAGAGGAAATTGTAGTCGTGTGAAACATGTAATTTGTGCATATCGTTTTGTCAATTTGTTTAACACGATATTCCATTGTTTAGATGACACAACTAATTTAAGTCCAAAATTCAAAGTTTGAAGGATATCAAATCAATTATACATGGAGTCTATGACTAATTTATTAAAAAACTCATCCAAACACTAACAAGAAGAATAGTAAGAATTTTAATCGTATAAGGATGATTGATTATTTATAAACAAGAGGCATTTTTTGATAGATAGCAGATAATTCTTTTTTTGAGAACTTTCGATTCGTAAAGATATAGAACCTTGGACTGTAGAATTCCAAAGTTAGACGTAATATATGTTTATCAATGACAATTCTCTTCAATTGATTTTTAAAGTAACAATAATATTCATAATATTCTTTCGTAATATATATTTAAATATAACAAGTTTAATTTTTAAAATTATTTTAAAATTATATGTTCTTTTTAAATTTAAAAAAGGAATATATTACCAAAGCATAAACTTATATACAATCCTCCTTGAGGATCCTACAAGCAGTAAAAACCTACACTACACAAAATGTACAACAATTACAAATCAGAAATAAGATTAACCATAACGATATGAGTTGTTAAATAATATTGTCTTGCTTCCCTTTGGTTATCATAGTCTCTCTAATCAAGTTGAAAATTACCTCGGTAAGTTTATATTTGTGTTACTCCTCATTTTTGTAGATTCTCCGATTTCTCTCCCTCCATAAATAATAGATCACCATCTGGAAAGAAGTTTTGATAATAATTCCAGCCCTCTAACGTGAGTTAGAATATCGAATGATAGAGTACAATGTTTCATTCCAATCAAAAGTGAACCTTGGAAGTCTAATCATGTGCAAAATTCTACTCCACACTAATTTGCTATATCCGCACTCAAAGAACATATGGTTTCTACTCTCATTTACTTGTTTACATAAGATGCAAAGCGGATCATAACTCCCAAACCAATGGTCTTTAATATGTTCTTTATAACTAACCATAAGAAAATGGTTGATTTGGGACTTAAAACCTGTTTTCATACTATTTTGCCAACAGGACTGACTCCATTGGCACCACCAATAGATTATGAGCCAATTTATTGTTAAATAACCCACTAGCATGTATAGTCTATACCACCTTATCCTTCTTTCGCATAGTAGGCAGCTCAGGTGGATAGTTTTCCAACAGTTGAAAATGCCTAAAATTTTGGATCTTATCCCCCTCCTGGATGAACCATACAACTTTAGCCTCTTTTGGAAGCCTACTCCTTAAAACTTGTAAGTAATTACACAACAAAAAGGATTGACATCGGTCAAATTATCAAACCACAACCAAACGACTTCACCATCCCCTACCATATACTTCATACAAGGATAAATCCACTCCTTAAGGATCAACATGCTCTTGAGTATCCATGAATATTCACGATTATGTTGAAGCTACCAAAAATTTTGAAATTTAAGATGATAAATCTTCAATCATTTCACCTATAATGCTTCCTTATCAACAAATAATCTCCCAGTGAACATGCATACTATTCAAAATAGAAGTAATAAGGGTGACTCTAGCTATTGGACCCCAAACTATTCTTGAAAGTTAGAATTATTAAGCAAGAAATTGTTGGCAATTGGTTATGTGTAAAGAAAAGAAGAATTATTGAATTTGAAGTGAAGTAGAAAAGATAGTTATGTACAAGATGGGTTATAAGTGAAATGTTGGAAGTTATAAATTGAAACTTGTTCATTGAGTATGCTTTGATGTTTTGGCCATAAGTTTTTATCTAGTTATCCAAATGAGGTGATTCTTAATTTGGATTAAAATGGAGATATAGGGATACAACTTATGTACTGCAATCTAGTTCTAATTCAATCCCAAAGAATTTCAATTTTTGGATGAAAGTTGAATAGAGAGTACTGTTTCAATATAAGAATAGTTTGAAAATATTTGGGATATAACTTTCGGATTTCTGAACTAAATTAAATGATTTTGGTGTCATTAGAAAATTAAGAAAATGAAGAACATTTTTCAAGAAGGAAGTGTTATCAAATTCCTTCTAGATTTTGGAAAGATTTAGTTAAGGAGTTAGAAGTATAAGATATTTGTTTTAATAGACATAAGGGGTAAAATGGGAAGAAAGACTAATAAAAGGGCTTGAAATAAGGAAGAAGGAGGAGAGAAGTCATAAGAAGCCAAAAGAAAGAAGAAAAAAATGTGAGAGAAAGAAAAGAGGAGGAGAAAAATCAAAGAAGCTAGGGAAGAAGGAAGAAAATCGTAGGAAGAAGAAAAGAAGAGAAATCATCTTGTTAAGGTGAGCTCCATGCTATTTTCCTCTTGATTAGTTTGAAAAAGGAAGTAGAAAAAAAAAGGATTTTTGTGTTGGGAATGAATGGAGGAAAAAGATGATTGAGAGATCCATTTGATTTTTAGGGTTTCTAAACTAGGTTTTGGCTTTTCTATCCTAGATGGACCATGGGTAAGTTAATGCTAAACCCAATTTAGCAATTGTTTCATTTATTATGATTTTGAAGTTTTAGGGGTTTTATTGAATTGGATTTTAATGGGAATTTGGTTTGTTTTAGGAAATCAAGAGAATCCTACCCAAGAGCAAGGGGAAGAGCCAATTTGAGTTTGGATTTTCGAGATTTATAAGGTGGGTAAAATATATATAGTTATTGTGTAAATGGGCAATGTGCTTATATGTGTGTGTATATGCTTGAATTGCCAAGTTGTGAATTGCTATGATGTGTTTTATGTTATGCATTGAAAGATGTATGACATTTTGATATGATTGAATTGTGAGTATGATCATGCTATACCATGGAATTGTATCATAGCATTTTGATTTAAATGGAAAGAAGAAAAGCATGAGAATATGAATTTGTGATTAATTAAATTGAGCATGAAAATTGATCGTATTTAGGCAAGAGTGGAACCGTTTCGTAGTCATTTGCATGTCGACATAAAGCCTTCTCTCGATTGCCCACTTGTGGCATACGAGATCCAAAAAGTGGACTCGTTTTGTTCATAGTGTAAACTTCAATTTTTCCGTTTTGTTTCACAAAACCCTCGAGCAAATTGTTTGTGCATTTGCATTTTGACATGTCAAGTTATGATGCAATTTATGTGTTATGCTTTGATGATGAATTTCACCTAATATGTTCTATGTGATGAAGTGTTGAATTATGAGATGTGAATTGGAATTGTGAATGCTGAAATTTCATTGCTGGATTAAGACAAGCCATGTATGCCTATATGAATATCCATATATGAATATCCAATGGCTACAAATATATTAGCCACTAAGTTGTGTAGCTCAATCCATAATTTTCCCTCCTCAGGTGTAGAACAAGAAGATTAGTGATTCTTGCAAGGTATTCGGAACTCCAAGATAGCTAGAAATCTTTTGTACTAAGCTAATGACTATTGTGGATAGCTTTATAGGCATATCAATCATGAGCATCCTTTTGTGTTTTGTATTAAGTTTGATGTGTAACATCCCATCACCGATGGGAAGGGTAGAATAGTAATTTGGAATGGTTTATGAGTGCTTAGAATTGCCTTGATATGTTCATGCATACACATACCTGTGAATAGTGAATTTTGCACATGAAAATGACTGTACATGCATTCATGACATTTCTCGGCATATTTGTTAATAAATGTGATTGTTATGAAAAATGTGATTTGTGTGTTTAAAAATTGAGTTGGAGAGGGTCTTTGAGGTTTTAGAATTTTTAGTGAACTTTATAAATTGTTTTTCTAAAATTTCGAGGTAATTTTTGGACTAGAAAAAATGTCAAGTGGTAGCATAATGGTTTACTGGTAGTAGAACTTACGGTCCAATGGCACTGAAAATTTAAATAAATGAGTTTCGGATTTATTAATTTGAGCCATTGGAAATTGAGGGAGAAATTGGAGTATAAATTGAAATTTTAATTGGAAAGACACTAGTGAAGGCTTAAGCATGTGACATGTGGCAAGTGACACTTGTCACTTGCCTAACATGCCACCATGATGCATAGGTTTAATAAAAATCTTCCTTTCTTTAGTTATTCCCGATACTTCTCTTTTCCTAAGGTGATTTGATGCTTTAAGTGTGATTTTCTCCACCATCTTCGTAGCTCTCCTCTTCTTTGGTTCTTTTGAAATTTTGTTCATCCTTTCTACCTTCTTTCCTCTTAGCTTGCTCTTCTTTTGTTCATTGAAAAAAAATCCAACCTAAACCTCACCCCCTCAAGTTGATGATGATGATCGTGTATGTTGGTAGGAAGTAGAGAGTTTGTGATAAATTTGGAAGATTGGAAGATTTGGAAGCTTAATTAGATAAGAATTGTGTTTTATATCATAAATTATTAGTTAAATGCATTATTGTGATGTTATGTGAATTTAATTGCATGGGAATTGTGTTTAAGGTGGATGGGTATGAAGTTTTGTTTGATTGATGATGAATGATGTAGAATGTGTTGTATTTAATTTGGGATGGTTTGGATTGACTTAAATGATGTCTAGATGAGTGTATGAATAGGAAGATGATTGAGTGTATATTGATGCTATGTTGTAGGTTAATAGAGGTTTTGCCTTAGTTTTGGTTGTTATCTTGAGTGAATTGAGTAGTGTTTGAGTGAGGTAATGGTATGGAAGAGGTAGGAGATGAGTTAGGATGATAATTTGAAAATTTTGATTTGAGTATGTTTCAATGATGTTGCCATAACTTCTTCTATGATTGTTCAATTGAGATGATTTTTAGTTTAAATTAAAATATAGATGTTTGACTAGATTTCTTGTGAACGAAATGATGTTCAATTTTAGCTTGAAGAGTCCCAAATTTTGACATAAAAGTGAAAAAAGTGTGTAGGGTTGAACAGTAGCTCCAGAATTGTATTTTGTGATATAAAACTTTGGGAATTTTTCTGGATAGATTTAGGCAGATTTTGCTAAATTGGTCTTCATGAAATTTGTAGCTTTTCTTGTTAGCTTTCTATCTCTATAAAGTATGACATTTTTTGATATTGAGGTTGAAATTTATGATCTGTTGACTTTTGGATGTTATTTCAAAGATTCATGTGCTTTGTTTATAAAAATGTCCAAAAGTGTAGGTTTTGTGATACTGTGTTTTGAGGTAAATTCTGGACTGTTATATTTTGTATTGGATCAAGTAGCCTTATTAAAAGTTATAGAGGACTTTCTTAGCTTTGTAATGATATATAATATGCCATTTTTGGATGTAGGAATTGTAAGATATGAATTTTTGAAGTTTGGATGTGGTTTAGGGTGAAATTATGGGGGCAGAAATTTTGATTGAGATTTTGATCCTTTTAGAGGTTCAATTTGCTTCCAAGTTGTTGATGAAAGTTTTAGAATGTGTTATGATCTTTTCATTGATATAAAACTTGGAATTTTTAGCCAATGGAATAGGAAGTTATGATTTTTAGAAGATGTGTTATTGTTTAGGATAACATTTATTGGATAGTAACTTTGATTGGAATTTTGACTTCTTTATAGTTGGAATTTGTCTGTGAGTCCCTCATAGAAATTGTAGCGCTTTCTGTGATCTTTCTATTGATACCTAATTTGTCAATTTTGGACACTTGTATGAAAAGTTATGCATATTGGAAGAAGAGAGAAAATAAGTGAAAAAATGAAAAAAGAAGAAATTGGTAAAAGGCAGCCTCGCGGCCGCGACCACGTCACGTCGAGAGGCGGCCCAAAAAGAGCCGCCTCGCAATCGCGAGATGGCTCATTTTGAGCTTGCTCGCGAGTCGGCGAGCCGTCACGCATGCGGCGCAGCTCACCTGCTCACCTGACCTCCATCCACTCTTTTGCTTATAACTTTTTCATCCGACCTCCGATTGACCTGATTTTTAAAGCGTCGAATTCATAAGACATTTAGTTACCTATCCATGATAATTTGCAATTTTTGAGATTAAACTTAAATTGATAGATTGAATCAAAGTTAGAGAATTGATTAAAAGAATAGAAATTTATTATTTTCGGGACATACTTCAGTGATTGGGCAATAATTGGACTTATAGAAATCCAAATTGAGTAATTTTGGTGTCTATGAATTTATAAAATTTAGGGAAACATTTCTGATGGAATTTATGGACTGATATTGGAATGTCACGAACATGCATTGTACACATTTCAATTCCTTCATGTGCATTATTATACACTTCTGATTGTACAATTTGTGATATATGTGTATTTTAATTGTTATATAGGAGCAATTGGAACGTCAACCTATAGACGTTGCCGGGACTTCCAAGCACTAACTTTAGAAGCAGTTGGTGAGTAACTTAGACTGTTTCTCTCAATTATTGTTTACTTATGCTTATGATTTTATGGAGGATAATGGTGGCTTATGATTTGGTTGTAGATTCCGGACAGAAGGTCTAATGACTGTGTACTGGGGAGTTGCGTTATTGAAGTGCTAATTGTATGTGAATATGAGACCTACGTGTTTATGATGTGATTGATTGTAGCACATGCATACATGCTTATAATGTGATTAATTGTGACATATGTATTTCATTCACAAATGCATATTCAGGTAATGACAGTTGTGACCAGAGCAGCCACCGATTAGAGCTTAAAACTCAATGAGTGTATTTGAATCTCGAACTCAACAGTGATTTAGAGCCTCAGGCTTAACATTTAATGAGCCTTATATGGGACAGTTCAGGCACTCGATCACAACACCGTAATAATTGAAAAAGTGTCACATGAGCATTTCATATGCATTTGATTAAATATGATGGATTGAGTGAAAGGCAAAATGCCTTATGCTTATGTGAGAAATGTGTTATGTATGATCGATGTGAAATTGTGATATGTGTTGTATGAATTGAGTGAACCATCGATGATGGTTACCTCACTGAGTTCGCAAAACTCACCAAAATTGTAACGTTGTCTTTTCAGGACCGAGAGTAGACTCCTAGCTTCAGAAGGACTTTTTCAGCCGTGTAGATTGTTTTGATGAGAAAAGTCATGGCTCACAAGTCGGTCAGCTGGGACTTTTGGATGACCTAGATAGATCTGTTGTTTTCCTCTTTCATGTAGCATTTTGTACTAAGTTTTTGGATTGATGTACAGACAGTAAAGGATGACAGATGTGTAAACTTCTGATTTTGATGAAATGAAATGAGGAAAAAAGTTGGTTTAAAAAAGATTGTGATTTTTATACTGATGTTTTATTATGATTCCATGTGAAGTGATTGTAGTGATTGTTCGTAGCTCACCCTTATCGTAGGATATGTGTCGGAATGACCTGTGAGCATCCCGGTGTGTACTCTGCGGTAAGGGGGCGCTACATTTTACCTTTAAAACATAAAAGAATTTGTTAGAAGGCTAGCATATTAGCGTCTAGAGTAAAAGAGTTCTTTCTTTTCCTTTTCATTTCCTTCACCTCAACGATCTTTAGTTTATGAGAGTTCTTGGTTTTTTTTTATCTATTTTAGCTTAAAAGGAAAGTGCCAAGTTTTAAAGCTTTATCACCACTAACGATAAAAACTCTAGGATTGGTATAGATAAGAAAAAAGTTTATCATAAACAACCAAATACGATGATTAAGAATATTTTAATATGCTAAGCCAATTGGGTCTTTTGGAGAAGTCTTTAAAAGGGTTCAATTGATCCATGCACCTAGACTTCAGAGATAGCAAACATTGAAGATTCCATTAGGAGGCTTGCTACAAAATATAGTGGAAAGATGAAGAATAGTAAAATCAGGAAACTTAGGGTTAGAGGAAGGCATGCCTTATCTTTCTCTAAGTTCAAGGAAATAAGCAAAAGTACAAAGTTGAATCAAACATAGATATAAGTTAAGGCTTTGGAAGGGGAGATTGAACAGATATCTCCTTATGTTTTTATAGAGGAATCCCATGAAAATAAAACCTAAAGAAAATAACTTACTAAAAGCTACAGCTGCATAAAAGGGAAGGAATTTATGTGACTACTAATCAAGTATGCCTACACAATAGATTTTGACTGCTTTAAGTTTACAATTAGTTATGTAATGATGATACTAACCAGATAACTATCATTTACAAACAATCAAACACTCCCATTTAGAGTGGATGGTAAAGATTTATCCTATCCTTATGCATTGATAAATCAATTTGTTAGGCAGAAAGTAGAGGATTATGGTGTCTCTGAGTCGTACACCCATAAATTGACTATTTCAGGATTCACATAGTCCTATACAATTATTAATAAAGGTGTCTGATAGATAACGAGTCTATCTATGGTTGAAGTTAACCAACTTATATGATGCATCAATTCCATTGAGTTGACTATTCCTAGAACTCGATTATTAAAGAAGTTTAAGATAAGAGATGCTAATAACATGCTTTCTTTTTGGTTCAGACTGAGTTTGTTATTAACATGACAAAAAATAAATTGGTCCAGTGGGACCTAAATGAACTTGATATGTTCTTCATAAATGGGACTTTTAGAAGAAGTATAATTGTTTATCAACCTTGAGTAAGAACACTAAAAAGCATTAAGGTCTAAAGAAAATTGAAATCCTCCCTAATTACAAGTAGTCTGGTAAGAGAGAACATCTTTCATTGATATTAAATCATGAACAAAAGGAAATATAAAGGAGCTATAAGAAGGACTCTAGAATTTTAAAATCGCAGATAAAAGTTTGACTTGCTATTTTATGAAATTCTTGGAAAGAGCTATTAATTGTAGAAGGTCATGTCTCTTCTAGGCTAACCGATATGATGGGTATAAAGTACCCACCCATTTATCCTATTGATTTACGTTTTTTAGCCATAGTGTTAAGGATTCAGGAGATTGAAATATGCTAAATTTATGCAAGTCAGAATGTAAAAGTTGAGAAAAATATAGAAGACAGTTAATAGGAATATAGCTAGTGGGCTAGTTAGCTAAAATGTAGGGAAGTGAGCAATTATAGCAAAAAGTTAATTAAGGATGAGAGGATTCTAAATTTACACACACAATAATATTGAACAAAACAAAACCAATCTCAAGATAAAATAATCAACCTGGTTGGGTCGGCTATATTGGGCTCGAGTCCAATCTCATAGGCCGATCGGTCAGTCTCATACCCATCGTTTCATCTGGGCCCGATCCACACATTCACGGCCCATTAGCAGAAGGAAGCCTCCCATGCAAGTACGTAAGAGACGTAAAGA
>JANIHY010000008.1:54962896-54977776 GCA_027479065.1 Erythroxylum brevipes
CGGGCAATGTTTTTTTCCACGTCTAACTATCCAAACGACGCCTAACATTTTGTTATTCCACGACGTCTCTATACAACGTCGTGGAATCTTGGACCCTTTCGTGACGCTTGGGAACACGTCACGAAAGGCTCCTACATTTGGCGACGTCTACTGGGAAGACGACGCGAAATGCTTCTTTTTGTTGTAGTGTCATCTAAGGACAATCATCAATAAAGATGCAAAATAACAGGATTATCATAAAAGTAGACTAAGTTTATATATCAAAATGAACAATCATAAATGATAAATAACTTTTTCTTAAACTTGATGGAAATGAATTTTGATGACTTTTTACCAATTCAAAAATATTACAACAGAAAGTAGAGATGTCAATCTTTTTAAATAAACTAGAAAATAATTTTTGAGATACTCGAAACTTGCATGCCTCAATCATTAGTGTTGCAACAAGATTCTGGCTTTACCCTTCTTCTTCATATTAGAATCATCTATTACCAAACCTTGATGTAACTTATTAGAGCTCTTTGAATGTAAATCCAAATAATACAAATTCCCTCTTCTGATACCAAACCCAATCATTTACTTTGTTTGGACGTCCTTAAAAAAAAAGTTCCGCTAAAAAATATAACTGCAGTGTCACTGATAAGTCATTATCTGGAACCAAGTGGAAATGTAAAACTATTCTACGGAATCTTGTTGCAAGGTTTTTATAAATATTTAGTATCTTTTTCATGAAAAGCGTACCAGAGCAAAGAAAGATAAAGTGTACCCTAATATGTTTTCGATTCCTCCATATATATATATATATGTATAAGAAATTAGTTTTTATCTATCTGTACAATAAGGTAGGTTCTCAAATCAATCTGTAACGGAAAGGACACATGATGTTGAATTTCACACAACCACAGATATGCACGGATGTGCCAGGTAACAGGTGCATCCTATAGACTGGTATCCCCATGCATGTTAACATCGTCTCTTCACGCAAAGAAAATATTGATTGAAATTCCCTGTTTAGGCTTTGTTGAACATCTGAAATTGCTGGAATAAGAAGATATATGGCTGAGTGCATGGCTTTATGTTTAGCTCCACCTTGACGGCTACAAGACTAGCTAGGTCTGGGCTTTTCTTCCCTAATTTCCGAATCACAGCAACTTGCAAAGTTCACTATTTACTTACTTTGCAGTTCTTAATCTGTAGAAAGAGAGGACATGAGTGATATAAAGTAAGGAATTAAAGAGGGACAAATTCCAAGCTGGTGTTTTCCGTTTTGTATATAATAGCATGATTTAAGAATTAAGGTTGAAAGACAAATCGGAGGACACTGATAAAGATGGTTAAACTCTAGGTCATGTTGGAAGGAACTGATATAGATCATATACACATCAACGAAAGCAACATTTGGTGGACTTTGGGAACTTTTATTTTGATGGAAGCAAAGGAAACGCGAAGACTTATCAAGGGTTGAACTGCTGTATATATTTGGAAGCCTTAAACATTGTTTCTTTTTGTATTCTTTTATTTGTTTTTAAAATCAGCCAATCTGCGAAAGCATTTGCTTTTTGCTTGTAGGTTAATGTCAGACATAAAGTTTATTGTAGGTCTCCATGTTAATTGTAAATATATGTGTATAAGGAAAGACTTGTTCATGTGTATAGATGTTGGCTCTAACTTTATGCCATGCACCACAGATTCCCTATTACAAGTGTAGGAGCTCCATAGTAAGCAATCTCAATTACGTAGTGTGATCCCACCACAAAGGACAGATAGCGATGGTTTGCTTTACTATGTTCATCTCTCTCTCTGATAAGCATGATCCACATCTCTCTTTCGGACGAGCACTAGATCCACAGCTTCACAAAGAAAACTTATATGTGAAGAAACACACTCCCGCTCCATTCAACCCTAATTATATAATAGAACAAAAAGAGAGCAAAAAAAAAAAAGAGTAGAATGAGGAAAAAAGAAGTAAAAAACATAGATTAGAACAAAAGCCTCCCCCTATTTTCCTTCACCTTCACCTTTAATTCTCTTTTCTCTTGCTTTCTTGGCTCTGGTATTCTCCTTGTGTGATTCTCCACCATATTTTCTTTCCTAAAGACCCATCAACCTTTATAAAAGAAGAAAAAGATCAAAAGATAACCATGGTGTTCTCTTCAGTTCCAGTCTATTTAGATCCTCCCAACTGGCAACAGGTATGGTTTCTTTTAATTTTCATCCACAAACCTTCCCCTACTATCTCTAAAAAGAAAAAGGCAAATCTGAAATCACGATGAAGAAACATATCAAAAAGATGATTATTCCTATTACTTTGTTGAATATACCAGATAAAATTTCTCTCTTTTTGATATGAGAGATTTGTAACAATTTTTGTTCTTTGCAGCAACCAAATCAGCAACTAGCTGCTAACCATGAAAGTCTCCTTCTTCCACCTCTTCCACCACCCCCTCATGTTGGTGCCGGCGGCGGGGGTCGCGCTGGTTCGATTAGGCCTGGCTCGATGGCAGATAGAGCCCGGTCAGCCAACTTACCCCAGCCAGAAGTAGCACTAAAGTGTCCGAGGTGTGATTCTTCCAACACCAAATTTTGCTACTACAATAACTACAGCCTTTCTCAACCACGACACTTTTGCAAAACTTGTCGACGATACTGGACTAGAGGGGGTGCCCTTAGAAATGTTCCTGTGGGAGGTGGCTGTAGGAGAAACAAGAAAAACAGAAGCCAAAGTAGCTCAAAGTCTGCAGCGTCTGGTGAAAGGCAAGTAGGGTCAAGGTCATCCAACTCCACTGATGTAATATCCTCAGAGAATATTATTGGTCATTCAACTCATCAGCAATCAACTCAGCTTCCATTAATGATTCTACATAATCTGACTGAATCTGGTGCGGGGAATTTTAGGTTAAACTTTGGTGAAATTCAGGGTCAGATTGGAGGAACAAATGGTGCTAATGGACAGACCGACATGGGATTTCAGCTTGGAAGCAATCCAGGGATGAGTAGTGGCATTTTGTCAGCAGGAGAAACGCAACAATTAGGTTTGGTCGATCCACCATCCACAGGCTTGTACCCATTTCACAGTAACAGTGTTGAACAATCATCTTCAGTAGTTGGTGGAACCCACCTTCTTCGACCAATGAATCCAAGCTCAAGGGTTTCCCATTTGGCTAATGTGAAGATGGAACACAACGAGGGTTTGAGTTTAGCGAGGCCATTCTTAGCTCTACCCGAAAATAATCAGTTCTGGAGTGGCAATATGTGGACAGATTTGTCAGGTTTCAACGCTTCCTCCAGTAGCCACTTCTTATAATGCCTGGTTGGCTGGAGGAAACTGATCAGCGGGAGATGATAATAACACTTTATCTCTTGATATGAGCACTAGTTAGCCACGATTGAGAGAAAGTAGCATGCATTCTCTGCCAAACCAACTTGACCTGGAAACTGTTTTCATCCCCGAAATTGCAAGAGGTCTTAAACGAAGCACCTGGTTCCTCTTAACAAAACCACCTTATGCTTTACATATCTTTGTTTTATAGTTCGTTTGAGTTGTGTTTTCGGTCTTTGTTGTATGGCTTGTTTAAGTGTGGCTAAGGTTGTTGTTATCTGACATGAAGATCTAGTATTCACATAATTTTTTCCTTTCCTCATGCATCAACTAGTATCGCCATCACAAATATTTCATTGAGATGTTAATGAGCAGTGCGAAATGTTTAATGCATATGGTTCTTCACGAAGTAACTTTGCGTGATTTAACAGCTTGGAACTTCTGCTGTATGGCCCTATAAAAATTTGTCCATGAATTCATGTGGCGAACCAATTAACTAGTTTGAGCTTATCCGCTGATCCATTCTAGAATTAGTGACAATGAGAGCTGCTGCAGAACTCGCTGCTAGTGTCAGGAATACTTAGTGCTCATTTAGTCGTTTAGTTGATACGATCAGTTCTTAGTCTCCGTAAACTCTATGAAATTATCATCACTGCTGTCTAATGAAGTTTCTACCTTGTTATTCTTTTAGTTCAGTAGACTGGCAGAGAAAATGATGTTTTGTGAGGACCAGCATGGGAACACTCGCACGTTTCCCATATTTTCCCTATTCCTCGATACGTTGCAAAACTAGATGCCCAGAAGGCTCCTTGTTGTCTCACATATTGTAGAGGGGTGGGTTATCCGCATGGGAATGTACTTCCTTTCAGAGCCTTCACTCCCCTCCCCAAGAAATCTTATTACCATGCTTGACGCTTCACTAGCGTACACTTTTAAATGATATCGTAATGATGTAGAAGTGTCGATGCACTTATTTATATATATACATGCATGTGCGTGATTCTTCATGCCCTTGCAGTGAATTAAGTGGGAGAGAAAAAGTTTGAAGTAATCAGTGAGAACAATCTAAGAAAACACCAACAGTCTCACTTCCCCTCAAAACCATGCAATTCCATTTTCGACCAAACCTAAGGGGGAGTGTTTTCTAGAAATTTCGTTACAAAAAATGATGAGAATTGAAAACTTTCTGGTCAAAAGAAGGGAAACCCTTTTGAACTATTGTTTTCAATTTGTTGAAGCCCTCTTGGTTTCTTTTTTCACACATCTGTCGCTTTCTCTCACGAAGAAATCATAAAACAAAAGGGTTCCTGAAATGCAAATCTACCAAAGCTGATGATTACAAATAACAAACCAACCGAGCAGGGCTTTCGTGTGTGGTCTCATAAATATAAAAAAAGAAGAGAAAGGAATTGATTATTTGCTTTATTAATGACCAAGACAGCCTCGCAGTAACGAATAAAGCAAAGCTAATCAGAACAGAAAGGCAAAGCAGCCATTGTCTCTCTCTCTCTGTCTCTCTCTTTCTTCATTATAGTGAGATGGTCATTGGACATGGAAAGTGAAACTGAAAACAGTTAATTGGTGCAGAGAAGAGAGGAATACGTATAGGTATAGTTATGCAAAATGGGGTAGCAATAAAGCAGAGAGAAGAATGACATAAAAAGAGGATTCGAGTGATAGCTCTTGCTTTCCTCTCCTTTCCTTTCCTTTGCATGTGTTGATATAAACACGAAGAAGAGCAATCAAAGGGCAAGCCTTGGAAATTCACGCTGTAATGTTTTGTTCATGTTTTATCGTGACAACAAAGACTGACGTGTGATCAAATGCTCTCTCTCTCTCTCTCTCTCTCTCTGTGAGTTTTTGCCTTCCACTTTTCCCTCCCTCAGCTTTCTTCCTCTTTTTGACCGCCTCACTCTCTCTTTCTCTGATCAACTTCTAAATATAAGCCTGTAGTATATACATTGATTTTTGATATCATTGAACCACGGTACTTGGTTTATCAAGGACGTGATATATAACTAGATTTAATAGAATGGTAATTATAAAAAAAAACTTCAGTGTTAATTAACATATATATTTCAACATTTTCGAAATGGTTGTATGGTTTCAATTCATCCAAAATGTAGATTTGACGAATAATACTTTGACATCAAACAAAACATAAATAGTTTCACATACAAATCTTTAGTCCCATTTGGAAATGAGTTTATAAGTTGCTGGAAAGAAAACTGACAATTTATGTTGTTGTAGCTGAAAATATAAATGCCATAGCATTTTCTTTATTATTATTATCTCTTTTTAATTTAAAATTCAAATTCTTTAAATTCTTTTCACAAAAATGATTTTTATATAGGCTAAACTTATAATTTAATCTCTCTTCTTTATTCATCTTTTCAATTGATCTCTTAATTACAAAGAAAAATTATTTGAATTTCTTAATTTAAATTAATGTAAAAGGTTTTTAGACTTATGAGATTATTTTTAAATAAGGACTTATTTTGAGGTTTTGTTCATTGGACATATATAACACTTAATAAGATTAACACAAATTTAAACAATTGAAATTACATAATTCTCATACTTGTTAAATAATCTATACAATGAACATATGACAAGAGTTTATTATCGAATATTTGTTAGGAATATATGACATCTCCACTAATGAATTGATCATTAAGTAAATATTTTGTGTTATATGCTAATTCATATCTTACATTTTTGTTCTTTTATTTATCTCATTTATTTTACACATTGTAACTGTATTCAATTCTTCTAGTAAGAGACTGTGGTCACTATTGAATATATATTTTTAATGTGAATCACTAATGAAAATAACCCTTCTCTATTTTAAATTTTCTTAAGTGAGTTTAATTTGGTTTACAAAATTGTCCCATAAAATCGCATCACACAGGACCTTTTAGTAACAATCTAAGTAACAAACTTAAATTTAATCATTAAGAATTAAATAAAAGCTATAAGGGTATATTATGATGCTCATTTAACCAGTAGTGTCTCATACAAATAAGCTGAGATCTTATGACTTATATTAATCCCCTTATATGGTTGATTTTGTATAAATGGTAGAGACATCTATTATAATATTAACTCTTTTATGTTTAGAGTATATGTCTTTTATTCATCAATAAACCATACATGTGTTTATTCAAACGTACTTAACATTTAACTCAAGTTCACTTGTCTATTTTAAAATTAATCTCTATTTAGTAACTTAAGACATATATATTGAATCACTCTAAACTAATTTCCTTTTATTTTATTATCTAAAATGAAATTTATAATTTAAGCTTTTTACTCTTAATTATTGCCTAGATAACAAAATTTAAACTTGCCTCATCTCTATTTATTATAAAAATTGAAGCAATTGCCCACTACGAGAGGGCTAATCTTTTATTTGTTTGACATATACTTAATCCATATTTAAAATATTCCACATAGAGAAAATGTAGTTTAGAATTACGTTTTACATAATATTTATTACATGATAAATAATGTTATCACATATATTGCATTTAGACATGACACTATAAAGAATAAACATATATTTAGAATTGTTTATCAATAATTTGTCAATATCTATATTATCATAGTGAATTCATATGCCTGCTTATGTATCTTCAGAATTTGGTTTTGTCATTAGGTTTGTCACTTTATCATATGGAGATATATACTTCATGTTTAGTTTACCTTATGCAATTATATCTTTTACATAATTATGCTTTATATCTATATGCTTGGTTTTGAAATGAAATTTGGGATCTTTTGTATATATGATTGTTATTAAACTATCACAGTTAATTAATATTAGATTAATCCTTCCTTTAAAGACATCAAATGAACTAAGAAATTTCTGAGCTAAATAACTTCTTGTAATGCAGCTAAAAATTCTAAAAATTCATTTTTCATTGGAGCTAAAATAACATAAATTTGATTATTACTTTTTCATGATATTGCACTATTGTTAAATAATAAAACATATCCAATGGTAGATTTTTTTCTCATTCAAATCTCCTTCCCAATATACATCTATATAACTTTATACATGCAG
This sequence comes from Erythroxylum brevipes, assembly GCA_027479065.1. NCBI lineage: Eukaryota > Viridiplantae > Streptophyta > Magnoliopsida > Malpighiales > Erythroxylaceae > Erythroxylum > Erythroxylum brevipes. Next base: position 54,970,282 of record JANIHY010000008.1, read on the forward strand.
GTCATTGCCTTAATAATAAAATGTGAAATCAATAGTACCTTTAAATACTTCAATTTTTTACTACTTTCCAATGCACTTGACTTAGATTTGACTGACATTTGCTAGCTACTCGAACAATATAACAACTATATGGTCTTAAATACATCATTACATATGTTAAGCTCCAAATTAAACTAAAATAAGGAACATTTTTCATTTGTTTCCTTTGTTATAGTGTTGATGGAAAATAACTTTTAACTAAAATAACATTATTCTTGCATATGAAATCAATTAAGAATTTTTTTGAATATATGTCCCTAATGGATAAGATAATAATCTCTTTGAATGATCTCTGAAATCGTTACTCCAAGAATACAAACAACTTTACCAATGTCTTTTACCTCAAATTCAGATGAAAGCCATTTTTTAAATTTCATAAAAAAACTCACAAGCATTACTTGTAATCAAAATATCATCCATATATAAAGGTAAAATCGCAAATGTATTCTTGGATCTTTTAATGTATACACAATAGTCTTTATCAATCAAATGAAAATCATACGAAATAATTACATATTAGAAAATTTACCATTGTCTTAAGGATTGTTTCAAGTCATAAATCAATTTTAATAACCAACATGTTTTATATTCTTAGCCTATCGTAATGAAACCCATAGGTTGTTCCATATATGTTTCTTCTTCTAATTCTTCATTTAAAAAGTAGTCTTTATATTCTTTTGATGTAATCTAAGATCCACAAATAGCTACTATAGATAAGATTAAATCGATTAAAGTAGACCTCACAACTAGTGAAAATGTATCTTCAAAATTAATTCTCTCATGTTATGCATATCCTTTATCCATGATGTATATTCCATATCTTTTAATATTGTTATCATCTTTTCACTTTATTTTGACAACCCATTTGTTTATAGTATCTTTTCCTCTATTAAGGAGATCAACTAAGTCCTATATTTAATTGGAGCTTAAAGAAGTCATTCCCTCATTTATTAATTTCATGCATTCTTCTTTAACAAGAACAATGTAAGCCTTATTTGTATTCCTTGGTTCACCTTCTTCTTATGGTAAAATCGTATGAATTTCCTATTCTAGTTCAAAATAATATTAGGCAATTATTCCATAATTATTTTAATGTAAATGAGGTTTATAAGAATTATATTCCTTATTGTTTTATTTACTCCTACTTGGGTTAGATACAATAGGGAAATTCTCACTAGGATGTAGTATGAATTAGTCTTGAGTCAAATCTTCATTTTCTAGATTACTTCCATTTGGACAAAAAATGTTCTTGATTCTGTGTAACATAATCACTATGGTCAAGAGACTTATATAAAAATAGGTATTTTCCTATTTCACCCCATTTTGGAAAGTGATTTTCTAAAAATGTTTCATCTTGTGATTCAAATTCTATTACTCCTTCATTACCTTATTTTTCTATTAACTCACATCCTTTTAACTACTTAGCATATCTAATATATATTTTTTTTCCTTATTGGACCTTGTTTCTTAGCTACATTTGTAAGAGAGATCATGAATTTAGGTAGCATATACCCATGGTTTTAGGCTTGCCATATCAAGTTTTCTACTTATCTGTAGCTTTATAAAGAGTGTTTGTAACAAATATTATAGGCATTTGATTAATTATATAAATGCTTATAGGCAATGCATCACCTAGATAAGTGGTTAATAAATTTTATTGGGCCATTGTTAACCTAATCATTTCTAAAAGTGTTTTGTTTCATCTTTTTGTAATTCTATTTCATTGTAGGCTTTGACAAATAATCACTTTCTCTCTCTCTTCACCTTTCATCACATAACATCTTGAACTTATTAAATAAGTATTCTTGTCAAAGATTAGTTTATTAATTCTACACAAAATTCATACATTTTATGAAATGATGTAATTCTTTAAATTTATGAGAAATCAAAATTCATTGACCATATTAATTATAGTCATATATAAAAGTGACGAAATGCATAACCCTATGTCTTTTCTCATATTCATTGGACCATAGATATTTGAATTAATTGCAATGGATAAGAAACTCATGTTCCCTTTCAAAATGACTTTCTTCATTACCATTTAGAAAATATTCGCAAATAGGTAGTTTTACTTGATTTAAATAACCTACAAGGAACTCTTTAGTTGATTGATTTATTCGATTTTGACTAATATGACATAGTGTAGTATGCCATAAAGGTACATTATTTTTTAAATTATTAGATGATGTAAATAATGAATATCTCGCTATAAGAAAAAATGTTTTTACGATAGAAATTACTGACGGAAAATAAAACTTTTCTATGAGGAAAAAAATTTGGCGACAGAAATTACCAACAGAAAGAAACGTTAGAGAAATGATTGTTGGTAAATTTAATGACGAAAGTTTATGTATTCATCAATACCATTTGTAACTTTCCATTTCCATACTAAGGATTAGAACCCTAGATTTCCATAAATGAGAAATAGCAATGAGAGATTGGGAAACTCATGCATAATATAATACACATACACGAGAATTTGATTATTGCACATATTGCAATAATTTGTTTATGCACTGATTTGACATTTTTTGAGGATACATGATTGTTTTAATGAGATTATGATATGGATTGTGAATATTTTGCCTTAAAAATTAATATGGTGAATTAAATCATTAATTTAGAATTTTTGGTAAAATTTGAGACTTTTCTAAAATTATGGGTATTTTTAAACTAGGAAAAAATGCCAAGTAATAAGACAATTGATAAATGACAGTAGAAATAAATGTCAAATGGTAGTAGAAATTTTGATAAGTGACATTAAGATTTAATGACAAGTGTCATAGAAAATTAGGAAATAACTGGATTAGAATTTGGAGACAAATAGACTAGTTATTAAAAGGTGGTCAAATAGAGACCATAATAAAATGAAAAGTATTTGTCCATTTTAACTTCTAAATTAAAAAAAATGTAGTAAACATCACAAGTTGTGCTATCATAGGGGCAACATTAGGTCACCATTTTCAATCTCAAATTCCAATGTCATTAAGCTAGAATTAGGTCAGGTTATCTTCTAAAAAGTTTTATTACTATGTATTAGGTTTCATCTCCAGTTGAAATCACCCAATTTGGACGTCTGTAGGATAATTTATGGCCAAAATAATGGGACTAGTTCAAGTGAACGGAGAACCTAAGACAGAATTTCACTAAACGTGACTCTCTCTCTTATCATATTCAACCAATTCCATGCAAAGTAACACCACAATAGACTTTTATATCATATCATACTAAAAACCCTAGCTTTGGAAAATTTTCTCTAGCATGATTACTTCTTTGGTTTTCTTGTTTTCATTAAATGTCTCCCAACTTATTATCTAGTCCATGACAAGTCAAAAATCACCAACAAAAATTAGAGGTTTACGCTAGGAAAACTTACCACTTTTTCCTCTAATATTTTGGTTAACTGGTAAGCACTTAGTCTTGATCAAAATCTCTCCAAATCATGCTCCAATTCCATTAAAAATGATTATACTTTACTTTTTTCTTCTTGCTCGAAAGTCACTTTGCTTCTCTCTTCTTTTCTTTTATTTTTTTGGTCTCTCACATTTGTCACCAAATGAAGCTAATTTGTCTTACTTTTTCCTTTTCATACTCCCAATTAATTCTAAACATGTCACTTTCTAATTTGTGCTCTTTTAGCGACTCATCAATTCACTAACTTCTTGTAAAAAGACCAAATTGCCCTTTAATGAATTTAATTCACCAACTAACCAAATTAAGTTCTAAAAAATATTTCATAACTGTCTTATTATAAAATTGACCAGGAAATACTCTAATTAGGGTCAACATTTATTGATAGGATGCTTTTAAAATTTTTTGAATGGGTTTAAAATCATTAATACCCATTATTTTCCAAAAAGGGCATTTTAGTCCTAAACTTTAAAAATTCTTCAAATCTATCCAATCAGACTTTTTTTTGGTCCATTTGAGTATTGTTAAACTCTAATACTTATTCTAGATATTTTCAATATTTCAGGGTTGGGTCCCTAAAAAATCACTATTCACCCAGATTCACTATTCCTCCAAAAGTACTATTTACTGAAAACAAAAATTTATGTTCAATGAAAGGAAAGGTTTGGGGTTTTACACTCATAGTATCTAAGATTCCCAACATCTTAGAATGAAGAAGAGATGACGGTAGATTTCATGAATAAAGATACCTTTCAAGAAGGTGAGGAGGTAACTGCTATTTTGAAAGATATGATGGCCAATTTTATTCAAGAAACAAACATAAAGCATCAAGAAATAGAGGCTTGTATACATAATATGGTGAATTGGATTAACCAGTTGGTGAAGACATTATCTGATGAACTATAAGGGAATTAAACTAGTATTATTGAAACCGAACATGGAATGGCAATCGTCCTTAGGAGTGGATATGAGCTTCTTAAAGAAGACAAAAAAGAAGATACAACATTTATCTAAGAAGAGGAAGTAGATGAGTGGCAAGAGATAGTTGAAAAAGAAGATAAGCCAGAAACCTTTTTTGAAGAAGAAGGAGAGGAAGAGCGGACAAAGGTGGTTGAGGAAGAACTAACAGAGGAATAAAATAAGGAAACTATTGATGAATCATTAGTAGTCACCTTAAGTACAGAAGGTTCCCACTTCCTTTAAGACAAACTACTTAAGTTAATTTATGATTCAAAAGGTTTTCTTATCCCTTATTTTATTAACAACTTTTCTCTAAAAAGGGCATTATTGTAGTTAATTGGTTTTACTAACTTGTTACATTATCATTATGATCATCTTACAGGATGTGGCTTGTTTACAGACTATGAAATTGCTTTGTGGAAAAAGGGGTGGAAGTAAGTCACTGATCATAGACCTAGGATAATGGTAATATGCAGAGTATATTGAGCTAATGATGTTAAACATGCTCGGCATAAGAGGCAACCCATGAATTAGGATACGTTTTGTTTTAAATTTTATGTTATTTTTCATTTTCATACTTCTTATTTTATATCTTTATTAATTATTTTTTTCTTTTATCTTTTTTGTCCCTTTTTCTTTAAATTTTGCGAGGATGTTAATATATCTTATCAGATGGACAGTTCCAAATCACAAGATTAGAATTCTTAAACTCTTATTACTAAGGGAAGTAACAAACTCCATTTTCTCACTTATCATATATGCTTATATTGTGTATATTAAGGAAAATGTACAATTTTAATTATGGTGAATAACCAATTAACGAAAATCCTTTAGGAATAACCAATTTTGAGCTTTGGCCTTTTTTATTGTTTAAATCCCATTATTAACTTTATCCTATTATTCTCTAAAGTCTTTTTATTGTTTTGAAACCTGAAGGATATTTACATTACTTAAATGTTCGAAATGAATAGTCCAATATTTCTTTAATTGTGGTATATGGTGAATGCCCAAAAATATGATTATAGGAAAATTATGGTTAAATGTATATTACCAATAGATTTATAATGAAAGGACCTATATATTGTGAACACGTTTCTTGTAATGTTTCCTTTATAAATTTCCTTTAAATTTATCACACTTTTTATTATCCTAATAATTTCTTAACTAGGCCCCGTTACAACTCTTATAAAGACCTTTTAATTTTTGTTTCCAATTTACTTATAAGTGGTGGAGATGTGATAATATTACAAGACTATGGTAAGTTTTCTACTATGCATTGATTTAAGAGTTTGGTACTTTTCACCCTAAACATTTGATTGCATTGAATGAAACCTTGGTTAGGATGTAAAAATTTATGCTTTTAATTTCAATAAGATTATTGACGTGATTATTATTAATATTGAATTATGAAGTTAGTTTTAGGATAAATTGATTATACTTGTATGTTAATTTGATTAATATGATATGATGATTTATAGTATGGATGGTCAGATTGAGATTAATAAAGGATTGATGTTTGTAAAAATAATAATTTAGATTATGATTTGATTGAGGATAAGTAAAAGTTTAATTGTGGGGATGTTTGATAGATGTATATTTGACTATAATTATATACCCATAATTGATATTTTATAGAAATTTGGTATCTAATTCACTCCAAATGTGATTATAGGTTATAATTGCCTTCATGGACCAAAAGGAGAAGAATTCGGATGAAAACATGGCATAAAAAGAAGATTTAAAGCAAATTAGAGATACATGGTTATGTTGTGCTTATGCCCGTGTTAGTCTTTGTGCGATTGTAAAATTGCAAATTTTAGAGTTTTTGAATATACACAATCTATCAAATGTTAGTGTATCAAACTATTTATGTCTAAAAAATCCTACAATTTATCATAAAAGGACATAAGTAGAGGCAAATTAAAGGAAGTTGATTTTCACAAAAAATTTAAGGCGTGAAACATCCAACTCTTTATTTTGTATTAGTTTTTATGCATGTTTATGTTTGATTTAACTTTCTATGATTAGTAACTAAATGTGTTTAAAGTATAGGTATGATGAACCCTGGTTTAGGATAACACTATTTTTTGACCTTTTATTTAATCCAATTATATTAATTGATTATTGCGATTCAGTTATGTGTTTTAAATGTGTTCTAATATACCAAGAATATTAGTATATGATTTGATTTCATATGATCAAGATTGAGAAGTCCTTTTGTATGTATACATCTACCATAACTGAAAGGAGTTGATTGCAAACCTACAGATAGGTCAACATCAATCCTCTAGATTAAGGTCAAACCTAATATCAGAATTCATAAATCGATAATGCAGTCCTAAGTTAATCAATCGTTGAATTAGTTGCTAGTAGTCTTGTGAGAGTTATTAACATAAGATAGGAATTTCCACGATCCAATAACCAATAACAAAATTGCATGATAAAAGGTTAAGTATTTAATGACTATTAGGAGGATTCATCACCTAAACACTAATTTTTGATATTGATTGTTTTCTAATTAATTTTTCTATCCTGCATTTATTATTGTTTCCTATTTTAGTTTGTTTATTTAGGTTTATTTTTAATTAAAACCTAAAAATACATGTTGTAGGTTAGATAACAAAAGATAGGAAATTGCTATTATTTAATGTCTTTTTAGGATTAACCTATACTTGCCTGTGCCGGCTACAGCTACGTCATATATTTGTGGTAATTTTAATATTGATATGACATAAAATATCAATCAACAACACAATTCTCTGATGTAATAACTATATTTGAGACACTAAGTTATGTGCTCATCAGTGCTTGACCTTGAGATGTGGATCGTCCAAGGCACATTAACGTGACATACTTTTTGTATTTGAACTGAACACCTGGATTGTTGGGCCCTGAAAATTTTTATTTTTATTTATTTATTGATTTATTGATTTACTTGACTTATTCTTTATTTTTGCTTTAATTTTTTTAATTATGTGTGTATATAGATATATATATATATTTTATATTTTTATTGAGTCTTGAAATTAGTTAGTATGGTTGGGAATTGGAAATTTTGAAATTTAAGTGAAGGGTTAGAATT
>JANIHY010000008.1:55037361-55052623 GCA_027479065.1 Erythroxylum brevipes
GTTGATATTTCGTAAACGATCGATATAGGAAGTTCAATCTCGAGGATATTTGTATATATGACAAGAATATATGTACAGTTGGCAAGAGTCCTTATAGGTGTATTTCTTGCAATCCATTAAGGGCATTAGCAAGCAAGGAACAGCTCACTCTACCTTTACGTTTCTTGTATATATTGTACACTGTTAATAGAAATACAAGTCAGAAAATTATCATCCTCCATAAATCATTTATTGATCAGAGTCTTGAACAAGAGACCAAAATCCATAAACTCAGACAGAACGAAGATCACTAGGATGTCAGGAGAGACACCGCCACCACCACTGAAAGGAGGAGGTCTGTATAGTCTTATGTCTGGTGACCATTTGGGTTTGTTGATCACTCACGTTCAGATGAAAGGCGTGAACTACGATGAATGGGCTATGGCTATGCGTGTAGCGTTGCGTGCAAAGAAGAAATTGGGTTTTGTAGACGGAACAATTGGAGAACCCAACAAGAACTCCACAGACTATGAAGACTGGTGGATGCTAAATTCCATGATTGTGTCATGGATATTTAACACCATTGAACCAACACTCCGATCCTAAATCACCTACATTTATTTAGCGAAGGATTTATAGGATAACCTGAAACAATGTTTTTCTATTGCTAATGGCCCACGAATTCAACAATTGAAGAATGAGATTGCAAACTGTAAGTCACAGGGACAGAACATCATGACTTAGTTTGAACGATTGAAAAAATTGTGGGATGAACTTGCGAATTATGAGAGAATCCCTGTGGGCAAGTGCTTTGGCTGCATATGTAATATTACAGCTGAATTGGTGAAAAGACAAGAAGATGAGCGCGTTCACCAATTTGTGATGGGTCTCGATGATGACATCTATAGAAACACCTGTTCTAATGTTTTGGCTACTGAACCTATGCCAAATGTTAGTCAGGTATACTCAATTATGATGAGGGAAGAACAACTCAGGAACTCCGTTCATGGGAAAGAAGTCAAAGCTGAGGCAATTGCGTTTGCAGCAAGATCCAACAAGGGATATGTGAACGAGAAAGAGAAACAAGGGCCATGTACCCACTGCGGTAAACCTGGCCATGACATTGATGGGTGTTATAAACTTATTGGATATCCAGAATGGTACACAGAAAAATACGGAGACAAGACATGTACAGGTGGAAGAGGTGACAGTGGACGTGGTAGAGGGGGGTCTGGCTTTATGAAAGGGCGAGGACAGCCAAGAGCCAACTCGACGCAAACCAAGCCTAGCACAGGACGTCAGTTGTAGGAACGTCTACGACTAGACACACGGAGATAGAACATATGACATTCCCAAATCTAAGCAACGAAGATTGGATTGCTCTTATGAATCTTGTGAAGAATCAAAAATCAGGTCGAAATGAAAGCTTGAGTGGTAAATACACAGATCAAGAATGGATACTAGACTCTGGTGCATCTCATCACATGGCAGGGTGTCTCAATTTACTATCAAATGTGCAGAATATAGTTCCGATTGGGATTGGGTTACCCAATGGAGAACAAACTTTTGCAGTAACATAAGGAATAATGTGTTTGGGCAACAACAAATTTATTTCTCACGTTATAGTTGTTCCCAAAATGAATTGTACTCTTATCTCTGTTGCATGTTTGGTGAAAGATTTAAATTGTATTGTTACTTTCATTGAAAGTCTTTGTGTGATATATGACCGAATTACGAGGATTTTGATTGGAGCGGGTGAGCAGCGTGACGAGGTCTACCTCTTTAGAGCAAAGGAGCAAGGGTGTGCAAATCGTGCAAAGGAAGTAGATGACATGGAGTTGTGGCACTACAGACTTGGGCATCCCTCAAAATATCAAGTATCTCTAATTCCTGGTATTAAGAATAAAAGTATAATATTAGATGAACCATGTGATGTTTGTTTTAGAGCGAAACAAACTCGAGACGTTTTTGTTCAAAGTGACAGTAGAGCTGAAGCTTGCTTTGATTTGATACATTGTGATCTTTGGGGAGCATATAGAGTTCCTGCCTCATGTGGTGCATATTATTTTTTGACGATCGTGGATGATTTTTCTAGAGCTATCTGGATTTATTTGCTTGCGGAAAAAAATAAGGTAGTGAAAATTATGCGAAATTTTTTCGCCATGACTGAACAACAATTTGGGAAGCATGTAAAAATTGTGCGGAGTGACAATGGAACTGAGTTTAAACCTCTAAAACCTTATTTTGATGACAATGGGATTGTGTTTCAAACTTCATGTGTTGGGACTCCACAACAAAATGGTCAGGTGGAAGGAAAACATCGACATATATTGAATGTAGCTAGGGCCCTTCGTTTTCAAGCTTCCTTGCCGATTAAGTTTTGGGGAGAGTGTGTTTTAACTGCAGGAACTCTTATTAACAGAACACCCACTGAATTGCTTAAAGGAAAAACCCCTTATGAAGTTTTCACTAGGAACCTTCCAAAATTTACACAATTGCGCATATTTGGGTGTCTATGTTACGCCCATAGACAAAAACGTTACAATGACAAATTTGGAGAACGAAGTCGAAAATGTGTCTTTGTTGGGTATCCTTTAGGCCAAAAGGGGTGAAGATTCTATCATATAGCAAAAGATGAATATTTTGTTTCTTACGATGTGGTTTTCCATGAGCATATTTTCCCTTATGCAAGTTCACCAAGTCAAGAACAGATTCTATCTCAGCAATCTCCTATGCTTCCAGGAGATATGTTATATGATGATTTTGCTAATCCTAATCAGCATGAGTTACCTTCTGATGAACAAAGTGCTATAACAACCTCACTTAGAGACAGGGGGAGTTTGGTTGTGTCCTCCGTGGAACAAAAGGAGAACATGGGCAGTAGTCAGGTTCACACTTCAATAAAACCACCCATTCCTAGTGTTCATGGCGCAAGTGCACCTACTAGTGATAACGAGAGTCCTATACTGAGTGCATCTCAATCAACTGGGAACGAAGACCATGGTCGAGAGAAGCGGGTAAGTCCACCATCAGTGTTATTGAAAAACTATGTGACTTATTCTGCTCGTTGCTCTAGCTCTAAAGACCCTGTGCCTGCTCCCGTTCAATCAACATCCTTAGGTACTCCTTATCCCATTGCTAACTATGTGACCTGTGCAAATTTAAATTTTACTGTCAAATATCGAGCTTTCTTAGCTGCAGTGACTACAGCATCCGAGCCCACTTGATACTCAAAAGTAGTAAAGGAGAAAAAATGGCGAGAAGCCATGCAAAAAGAGATTGAAGCGCTAAAACAAAATGGCACTTGGGAACTTGGGCCATTACCACCCAGAAAGAAAGCACTTGGATGCAAATGGGTGTATAAAACCAAATATAATAATGATGGTATAGTAGAGCATGATAAGGCTCGACTAGTTATCTATGGCAATAGACAACGGGAAGGAATTGATTACAAAGACACCTTTGCACCTGTAGCCACAATGGTTACTGTGAGAACTTTTCTGAGTGTGGCAGCGGCAATGAATTGGGAATTACACCAAATGGATGTTCACAACGCCTTTTTGCATGGTGATTTAGATGAAGAGGTGTATATGCAACTACCTCCTGGTTTTGAAACCAAGGATACAAATACAGTTTGTCGACTTAAGAAATCCTTGTATGGATTGAAGCAAGCCCCGAGATGTTGGTTTGCAAAGTTGGCACGAGCGTTGAAAGATTTTGGTTTTTTTCAATCTCTTTCAGACTATTCATTGTTTATTTATTGCAAAAGGGAAGTGTGAGTAACTGTGTTAGTCTACGTGGATGATTTGATAATTGGCAGAAATAATTCAACTGCCATTACATAATTCAAAGCTTATTTAAGCAAATTCTTCTACATGTAGGATCTTGGTTGTTTGGGATATTTTTTGGGACTTGAAATCGCTCGAGGTAAGGACGGAATATTCTTGTGCTAAAGAAAATATGCCCTAGATATTGTTACTGAGTCAGGATTACTTGCTTGCAAACCAGCTTCGTTCCCTATGGAACAAAATCATAAATTAGCATTAGCCGAAGGAGAATTGTTGGATGATCCAGAGAAATATCATCGCTTGGTAGGTAAGCTGATTTACTTGACTATTTCCAGGCCAGAACTTTGTTATTGTGTGCATGTTTTGGCACAATTCATGCAGATTCCTCGTGCAGAATATTGGGAAACCGCACTTTGTGTTGTACGGTACTTGAAAGGGAATCCGAGTCAGGGCGTGTTGCTGAGTTCAAAGAGTGATTTGTGTCTTTATGCTTTTTGCGACTCAGATTAGGCTAGTTGTCCTCTGACTCGACGATCGTTAACTGGCTACTTTGTGATGCTTGGGACCTCTCCGATTTCATAGAAGACTAAAAAGCAACCAACAGTTTTGCGCTCTTCCACATAAACGGAGTACCGATCCATGGCCACGACAGTTTGTGAGTTGAAATGGCTCAAGGGTCTCTTATACCCATTGGGCGTGGTTCATACAGGACCCATGTGTTTATTTTGAGGCAATCAATCAGCAATGCATATTACGACCAATCCTGTTTTTCACGAACGGACCAAGCATATCGAGGTTGATTGTCATTTCATTAGGCACGAAATCTAGTCTGGAAATATTGCTACATCCTTTGTGCGTACTACGGAACAACTTGTAGATATCTTGACGAAAGCACTTGGCCAACATCAATTTGACTATTCTATTCGCAAGTTGGGCATTCAGAATATCCATGCTCCAACTTGAGGGGGTGTATAGGATAATATTGTTGATATTTCGTAAACGATCGATATAGGAAGTTCAATCTCGAGGATATTTGTATATATGACAAGAATATATGTACAGTTGGCAAGAGTCCTTATAGGCATATTTCTAGCAATCCATTAAGGGCATTAGTAAGCAAGGAACAACTCACTCTACGTTTACGTTTCTTGTATATATTGTACAGTGTTAATAGAAATACAAGTCAAAAAATTATCATCCTCCATAAATCATTTATGGAGATAATATTGTTGATATTTCGTAAACAACGACCCTCTAAAAAAATCCATGGTGAAGGAATTCGTTAAAGCGCAACAACCCTGGTTAGTTGGTTTGGGTGAGACCAAAATAAATGAACCACTTTAGCATAAGGATCTTTCTTTTTTGGGAGCTAATTGGCATTATTTATCAAATCAACTTCCCATTATAATGGGAGGATCTTTTGTTTCTTTAACTCTGAAATTTTAGTTGTAAATAAAGTTGAGGAAAGTGATTAATTTATGCATTTGCATTGTCATTTGGAGGTAGGTAATGTAGCCTTTGATCTCACTCTTATATATGCTTCTAACTTCGGTTTTCAATGTCCAAAAGCTTTGGTTGGATTCAATCATATTGCAGTCTACCTCGCAGTGTGCATGGCTAGTACGAGGTGATTTTAATTGCACGCTAAACTCTACAAAAATGGAAGGGGAATTCTCCATAGGTGACATTAAAGAGCTCAATTACTTGTTTAACAACGTGGACTTGATAGACCTCTCTGCATCTAGTAGGTTCTTCAATTGGTCTAATAAATAAATAGGGGTATGTTTATAAGGAAGAAACTTGACAGAACCCTGATAAATCCCACTCAGGCAGCTAAATTTCCATATTCTTATGCATATTTTGGTGAAGCACTCTTCTCCGACCACTCATATATGATTATTCAAGAAATTGCTCACCTCCTAAAGATTAGAGCTCCTTTTCGTTATTTGTATGGTATCTCACAAATGGCGGGCTTCATGAATCTTGTCTTTAGCTATTGGCATCTGGACATCTCTAGCTATAAAGCATATCAGCTAATGCAAAAATTGAAAAGGGTTAAAGTTGCACTCAAGTTGATCTTGCTATGCGCCAGTCGGGCATAACTAAGCTGAAAATAACCAACGCATACTCAAGAAAATCACCAACGCATATTCAATCTCTAGTCCAGTATACCATACTGGAAAGAGGCTCACTTATGCAAACCAGACGGAAGAGCATAGAAGTTGAATCACAAATAGATGATTTCGTACATCAATTTTCAATTCTCCTTTTCACAACTGCTGGATGCGAAACCCGTAGACATTTATACAATTTAGTTTTAATACAGGAACACCCCCTCGATAAAAAATGAGGATAAATACTAATAGGCAGATTTACTTCACCCACTACATCTTAGGCTTCTCCCTTGCTTTCCCCTTTTTCTCCTTCTTAACGACCTCTTGAACTGCCGCCCTCTCCAGTTTACACAAACGAATGACTAACTTACAGGGTAGGTGATCTTCCACCACACCCTCCAAAGCACAGTCGCCTCTTTCAGATTCGTGATACAAAGCAAAATAACAACTCAAGAAGACTTGTAAATAGAAAATGTCAACAGCCAGTACAATTTGCCAAAGATGATGGGCAGGGCTGCTGGTTCGGAGCTTGAGATGAAGCCTCAGTTTGTGCCTGACCATGCTTCGGCTGATCGGAAAACCTGCTCATGCGCTCAAGCAACAGCTGAGCCTTTCGTTTTCCACGTTCTGTGCCATTATGTGCCATTTCCATTAATGGTCCCATCACGCCAAGCTCTTGTGCCTCAGCAAGATGTTTTTGGTCTTCAGAACTAAGATGTACCATAACTGCCGCTGCATTCTCTCTGTTTCTTGGGGATCCATTCCCAATAACTCCCACCAAAACCGGTACAGCCTCTGCAGCTCCAATAGCTGCCTTTCCTTCAGGGTGGCTAGCCAGTATCGCCAGTATGGCTAGTGCCTCATCCACCATACCTGCTCCAGGCTCAGTGAGTAGTTGCATCAATATCGGCACAACTCCAGCCCTCACCGCCTTTCCTTTGTTACCCTGATATATGCACAAGTTGAAAAGTGCAGTTGCAGCATCCTTTTTCCCCCTTTGGGTACCTTCACTAAGAAGAGTAACAAGTGGCAGGATGGCCCCCGAAGCACCAATTGTCACCTTGTTTTCATCCACAACTGAAAGGCTGAAAAGGGTTGCCGCAGCATTTTCCCGAGCTTCCATGCTTCCCTTCTTAAGGACATGCACTATTCCAGGAACTGCAGCTGCTGCTATGATGATTCCTTTGTTATCTTCACATATTGAAAGGTTAAGAAGTGCAGTAACAGCATGTTCTTGCGTGCGAGAATCAGATGTAGAGAGTAGGCCTACAAGAACAGGGATTGCACCAGCATCTGCTATAGCTACACGATTATCTGTGTTCCGCTTAGCAAGGAGGCGGATCTCACCTGCAGCAGATTGCTGGTGTTCAGGGCAGCCAGATGAGAGCTTCTCGATGAGAATGTCTATCTTTGAGCGTTCACTAAATGAACAGGCAGAAGTGTTTTTATTAGATCGAGAGCTGCTGGCACGTTTTGGTGGTTCAATGCCATTTGCTTCACACCACTGTGCTATGAGACTTCGTAGGACAAAATTGGGTGTAAGTGCAGTACTGGAGAGAGTCTGCTGTGTCTTAGGGCACGTACCATTCCCTGCTTCCAGCCATTTCTCAATGCATGAACGTTCATAGGTCTACAACAACAAAAACAAAAAGATGATAGAAACAGAGCTAAGAGTGATGTACTGAATTATCAACAAATTGAAATTCAAGAGCCTCAGAGTTCCTAACAAATCAACATGTGCCCCATCTTGTCTCCTTTCAACAAATTATTACCTCCCGTCTCATTTAAGTGAAAGATCAAATTCCTGGTCATTGCTCATCTATAATCCTACCTTAACAATATGTCAGCAGAGAGATTAGGGAGTCCTACTATTTCTCACTTTTCAAATCACAACGTTAACGATAATTGCAGGTCAAGGATTTTTACTATTGCACCACCCAATGACCCCTATGAGGTACTCTAGGACTAACCACTGATCACAATAGGTCATAACCACATGATGTTGGAAACTTTGAAATAATATGATTGCTATCCCAGTTAGAGAGTAGAAATTTTTGTTGTGATTTAATTTTAAATTCATTGATAATCTTAAGAATGCAATAATATCACAGGAACTCTTACAGGATGCTTGTAGTTGTATATATATCTGTAGAAATGACAAGAAGTCATTTTATTTCTAGAATTGTATCCTGTTTGAAATGATAACGAACTTTATCCCACACTTTAATTTCAAATTTTGACTTCATAAGGAATCTTCTGCTGTTTCAGATGACGGATATGATGACTAAAACTTAAGGAATCAAGAAATGCAGAAAAAAGAAAAAGAAAAAATGATGTGAAATGGATGATATACATGCAAACACTCTTTAACTAATCTAGTTCAAAAATCTGGATGTTAATCAATTTACCTGCCCCGTTGAAACAATTACAGGATCCTTCATCAGTTCTAAGGATATGGGACAGCGGAAATCATCTGGTATGACTGGGGTTCTGAGGTTCCCATCACTGAAGCCTTGCCCACTGCCAGTTGGAGGATGGTTTTCTATTGCAGGAGCTTCCATGTTGGGGTTTTCTGTCTGTACAAAATCCTTAATTTTCTTCAGTAGCATAGACATCTTCTCAATATTCTCATCTGGATCCTCGCCAGTGTCAGCAACCATTTCATGCAGAGCTAATGACTCTTGAGTGAGTTGAGCTATCCCCATCAATTGCAGCTTTTCAGACAGTCTTCTCATGACAGTAGGATCTATTGGTGCATCATTGCTCTTGTTGTAAAGGGATGAAAGATCTTCATACAGTTCCAAATCTGGATTCTCAACTCTTCCTTTTGCCCTTCTGAACTGGGAGAGAACAAGCTCAACCTGAAAGCATGAATTCATAAAAGTAAAATATACAACCATCTAACTGACAGAATCAAGCAATTAAGATAGCTCTCAGGACCCAATCACAACGTGAATGGGCAACATACTTTCCAAATCATTGCTGCTAGTGGGTGAGAGTCCCATAGAATGAGAAGGAACAAATACAGTTCTAAACTCTCAAGTCCAAGTTGTTTTAAGCGCATTACAATTTGAATTCTAAAACATCCTACAAAAAGAAGGTTTAGTAAAGAATGTAATCTCAGTTTGTGATAATTATCATGTCTTGATCATATATTAAAGTCAACAACACCATGAGTTACCATATGTTCTCAAGTCAAAATATCTTGAAACAAAGTCACATAACAGATTAGCGATAGTAGTAAACCTGTTGGATTCTGTCAGATACATCAGAAAGTATAGAGGAAAAATATCTAACCAGTGTTACTTTACCTGTTCCTTAACTTCATCAGATATGTCAAGTTTATCATAGGACATTCTACTCAAAGCTTGTTCTAATTTTGCCGTCACCTCATGGTATTTATTCATTATTTCTTCTCTCTCTAAGACCTGAAAACAAAAACAAAAAAGTTAATCCAAATACAACCATTAGTATATTTTGGAGTATTCATATTGCCTCCTGTACCAAAGTTTGTCTTGTCATCCAAAAAATTGGAATCAAACTAGAGACATTCAAATGTCCATTTAACTCACATATAAACAAACCATGAAAGTCACTAGAAAGAAAAAAATTAACAAGGAAATTAGAAGTTACTCATCAGTTAACATTGGTTATACTGAAGAATTGGCACTGAGTTAACTGTTTTAACTTCTAGTACAACTCATTTTTTAAAAGATTCCTTGACATCAAGCACCAATTGAAAATGAGGCTCACAATCATATATAGATGATCAAACACGAAAATGAGGTTCAAAATCTGAAACTAGAAACTTGGATTGCACAATCATCTTCGAGAATTATGGAATTCACAGGAAGAATACTGAACAAATCAATATCAGAAAGAATCTTAATATTTTCTCATGTCAGTAACCGCAACTCATCACTGGTTATATACAAAATTCAGTCCACTAACTGTCTAACAGAATAACTGCTACACAACTCACTCGCTCATGTGGAAAAATAAATAAATGAGTATATCATTGGTGTGACTTAACATGTCACCCCCGTGAGAAGGCCTCACGGGTGTGATTTAACATGTCACAACCGTGACATATAGCTATTCATAACTATTTGTTCAAATACCCAGATTACAAAGAGACACTGTTGGATCAAGAGTTTGAAAAACCAACTAGAATGAGTCTCACAAAAACTAGTTTATCTCGCAATACTCAGCAATGAAATCAGGGAAGAAAATAAGCGATCCATAGGTGGACTCAACCCAATGCACAGCAATTATGGAAAATGCCAATATTATACTCAAAGCACATCTACTAATTTGCAACAGTCTCAAGGAGACAAGACGCATATCATGGACGCTTTAAGAAGTTCAAATTGTTCTATATTCTACTTAATTTTAAACTAAATCAAAACAGTGGCTGCTAAGGGCCATATCCAAAGAGGAGCAGACAAAAAGATAGAAACATAACAAGAGACAAGGCATCCTTAAACAGCATCAAGATTTAATCGAGACAAACTAGTAGGCAACATCTGATGAAACAAAAGGAACATGAATTTGTACATATCGAATGAATGAACCCGACACCGATCTACAGACATACAAAAATTCCAAGTATAAACATCTTATCGAAGTACATAAAGTATCAATGAGACCCATCAGTAGGGGAATCAACTTCAGCTTCAATAAAGAAAAATATGATAATGACAAAGGTTGAAAGAATCTGGACAGCACAGAGGCAATATTTCCGGAAAAATAGATAAGAAGTATCACTAAAAGACAATATGACAATGCGAAACGAATATAACCTGTAGTATTGTTTCCACTTAATTTAGCTAGAAAAAGAGAGAGACAAGAATCTTCAACTCTCGAACAAATTTTGAACTACATCCATTTGATAAGAGAAGTATTGGGCAAACAAAAAGTCAGATGTCTAAATCTTCAATTACAAGCTTGTGAACTTGCAAATTTGATAACTACAGAACCAGACCGAAAGAAAAACGAAACGCAAAGAAGCTCGTAATATTACACACCAGATAAATCTTGCTGCCTTGGCTGGCGAGTCGAAGCAAATCCTTGGCTAAATCAAGAGCTTCCTTGAGCGAAACAAGAGCCTTAGAGGTCTCTTCGGGGATCGGATCTCTGGTGTCGCGAATCTCCTCGAACATTGGCGTTAATAGTTTCAACCGCCTGGCTAGATTGCAACACTGCTTCTTGATCGTACCATGGTAGTCGGAGACGGAGGCTATCTGGTTCACGGTCTCAATCAAACTCTCCATCAATGATCCTCTGTTCTCTGCCTCCATTGCTGCAGCCAGATCTCTGACTCACCTCACCACAAGTGCAGTCAAAGTAGTGAATAGAGAGATATGTGGACGAGGTCGCGGTTGACTTTTACTAGCAAGCTAGACTTGAAGTTGAAGGGCGGGGGGATTAGTGGAGAGGAGAGAGCGTGGTGCTGGCGTGTTGGGGGATTTTTGGGTATGCTTCTTTTCGGCTTTGAATGTTATCGCGTGGAAGGGGAACTTTGCGACAGGGCTTGAAGCCGCCGTGGCCCAGCCTCCTTAATTCCTCATTTGCCCCTACCGTACATAAACAATTGTCAGCTGAATTAGAATTTTCTAGAATCAATTTCCATAGTCTACACTTCGATTAAGAAAAGGTTGTACGAATCCAAAGTGACAACCAGTGAGTGAGATTCATGATAATGTTTTCCATATTAAATGGAACATTAACCATTCCCATCCTAATTTTGTAATTTATTACCATTGTTTAAATTATTATGAAAAATTATAAATTTAATAATAATAATCATATACCTTTAAGTCCATTCTCCTTTGGTGAATAATACAATTAAAGGCAAGCATAAAGTCTTCATATAGGGGAATAAATCAATAATTCTCATTCCTTTGAATTAGCAAGCGAATGAAAGATTATCAAAATTTGGGTAATAAAAATATCAGCCTTTCAATAATAATTTGATGTCAAATGTAAATTTTTATTGCATTCTTGTACATTTTTTTCCGGTACCCCAAACAATCGTAGCGTAAGTAACCATTTCTACATGTGATTTCTTAGGTTTTTCTTTCTTCTTTTTTTCTCAACTTTGAAGTCTTCGTATAATTCCTAACGTTTAATCAATTACCATAAATTTTCTTAGAGTCGTCGATCTTTAGGTTATTATTTAATTTACTTTTCATAGTTAAAAATATATGTTAGTTCTAAGGTTGAAAGTTAAGAAATTTAACATAGTTATTATAATCATTTTAATACTATTAATATTTACAGAGAAGTGCTCGTGATAATTGACGGCAAGTACGTGGTGTCGAAGATGTGGTCTCCGTTGGTTTTCACCGCCAGGATCAATCCTCTGTTGCGGGGTTAGGGCCTTTAGCCTACCTTCTTACGATTTCAATTTATCGTCGTTTTCTAGGGTTGGTTCAGTTGCTTGAGATTAAAGGGAAGAGGAGAACGCGATCTAGTGGATGGTTTGTTTCAAGCTCAAAAATTTTGACGATATAAGGTTTTGCAGCAGTTCAAGTTCATGAATTTTGGAGGGAATGGGACTCACAAGTATGTGTGAAGAAGAGGTCAAAAGAAGTTAAAGTTGTTGAACGAAGTGGGCAACTTGATTGGTCATGTTATTTTGAAGAGTCATAACAAATACGTGGAGAGAATCAACTCAAAAGAAGTTAAAGTTGTTGAATGAATTGCGCAGTTTGATTGGTCATGTTATTTTGAAGAGTCATCGCACATACATGTTAGACAATTTTGTCCCTCTCCATAAATTAAACAATTATTAACTATATTTTTTATAAATACATGTTAGATAATTTTGTTCTTCTCTATAAATTGGACAATTATTAATTATATTTTCAAATTTTAATAACTTATTAGTTAAGTTATGTAATTCGATCATAACAAAGGTATAAAGTGACTCTAATAAATAATCTGGATTAATGGGTCAAAGTTTGAGAAGAAAATAGATTTCAATTAATGAAGATTGGACTCATATCAAACTTATGATGAGAAAACCTGATATAGAAGCTATATATAAAGATTAAGGCCTTCTTCAGTTGCTTATGTAATTCTTAAGCATACGAATTCTCTGACTCGTTAAGAACATTTATATTTTAAAAAACTGAAGAAAGGAGTTCACCGAATGTCGGTGATAGGCTTCCACAAAGGTACCGGAGAGATTGGAGCTCATTTTGGCCTTGGAAACTACTACAGAATATCAAATGGAACCAAAATTAAGTATTCCGCATTTTCTTTGTTTTTAGTTCTTCATGAACGATTCGGGATATATAATAAGGCCTATCATTACGTGTTACACGTGGTATCAGAGTTATTATATGATCAGATTGTCAAAAACGAAAGTTTTTTTGTTTCCATTCATTATGATTTTTCATCAGTTTTTAATTCATTTTTCGATTTTTTGCATATATAATTACAAAAAAGTGGTATACATAAAGCTAGTTATAAAAAAAAGGTCGAAATGAGCCAAAAGGAGCAAAAAATTAGATCTTGGGATGTCGGAAATCGCCCTCCCCATTGGAGGGCAATGAGTGCACATGCCTAACAATGTTACAGTAGCGGGCAGAGTGGCAGTATGGATGGCACGTGCGTTGCACGCGCCAATCACGTGCCGCTAAGTGGCACCACACTTTGAGGGACCGTGTGTGGCACACGCTCCCATAAGCGCAGAAGAGCTGGTGCGTGCATGGCATGGGCCCTCATCCAGCCCAGCATGTGAAAGGCAAGGATTAGGACACATGGCGGCGCTTGAGTATTAGGTTGAGTCTCCTCCTTAGTAAGAGATTTTCTTTTTTTAAAAAAAACTTTTAATACAAAACTTTTTTTTCTGGGTCTAATTTCTTCTCAAAATTTTCATTTAAGATTTTTTAGCTGAGATGGTTTTTTTAGTACTTTAATTTTAACCTTATAAAGGAAGAATTCTACTTGTCTTCCTTTTTAATCTTTCTTTTTAGAGCTATAGTTAGCATAATCAATGACCTTTAAAATTCATAAAAGTTTATGAGTACATGATTAATAAAATAAGAAAATTAATTTCAAGGATATAGAGGAACTAAATTTTCCCATTTCCTATTTATCATTATATAAAATCAATATTTGATTATGATTGAAAATATGAAAATGATAAAAAAGGGATTATTTTTTTTTACCAATCAAACACATCTTAATCTTAACTCTTGCTCAACACCAGTCTAATCACATTCTCTAACTCAACTTCTTGGGTGATCTAGAGCCCCTAATCCTTATACTTCTTGATAAATGGCTTCCCTATAAAGGTTTTTTGTATAATGTGAACTCCTTATAGAAGGACACTTAGAAAAGAGTTAGTTAAAATATATATATATAATGCAATCAAATAATTTTAGAATAACATATGAATTCCTAAGAATACAAGTGATGATAAGAATTTCTTGATAAAACAGAGAGAATTAATGTAAACTAAAATCATGTTTTTGGAAAAAGAAGATGAGTTCAAAATAAATGTTAAAATAATTATAAGATAAGAAAATAAAGTTTATAAAAAATATTTTTCCAAAAATAACAAGTCATAATATGACAATAGCAGGCATCAATGAACACATAATATGTGTGTATGTGACTGTGTATGTATGTGTATTTGTGTTTAAACATATGCATGCGTGCATACATTCGTGCGTGTGCATGGGTGCTTGTGTGTGCAGTCCTAAAAGTGAATCATATAAACCTTTAAAATTTTACCCTTCCATAAACTAGTCCACCTACACTATAATAAATAAAATGCAACAAAATAATGAATGTGATAAAATGAAAGAAATTAAAGACACAAATATAACATTATGGATTTTACACCTAATTCATTGTGCAAATAAAAAATAAAAAATCCTAAAAGATAAAAAAACCTAAATATGGCTAGACCTTCTAGTTTCTAGTTGAGTCACCATAACTTTCATTGACTTTTTTGGATGTGCTTAATAAGAATGATATCAAAAATTGGAAAACTAAATTAATGGAGTTGCCATATTACTTTATTAATGACAAATAGATAAAAACCTAATGGGAAAGAAACTAAAAGATCTTAAACTAAAGAAATGCGTTCGAGGGTCAAATTATAAAAATAGAGAAGGCATTAGATACCCTATTTTATTTATATAAGCAATTACTTATATCTCAAATTGAATTTTACAAAATTAAGGAGCTTGAAATTTTTTTACTTAGATGTGAGTTAAAAGAAAAAGGCATGTTAAAGAGGCAGCGATAAACATAATGGTTAATTCCTAGAGAGTCTATAATTATGCCTACGAATTAGAAAAAAATTTCTAGAGCGATATCTAGGAAATTGAACTAAAATTTGAAGCATACAGATAAATTCAT
>JANIHY010000008.1:55078818-55094857 GCA_027479065.1 Erythroxylum brevipes
CATAGATGTTAAATTTATCCAAGAAATCTCTAGAATTAACTGCTGATCTTCTCGCAAATCCATGACTCAAAATCTATCTGCTCTGCAGCAATTCCGCGAGTCATGGATTTTGTTTTCAATGCAGAGATGGTTTTCCTCGTTTTGGGTCTGTACAGGTTGCCCTCTCTCTCTCGCTCTCTCTCCTCTTCACCTCCCATTCAGATGGAAGATTTGGAGAATCTATAAGTTAGACTGAGTGGGATACTCTTAATGGCAGTATTTTGTCAAGCAATCCTGGTTTCGTAAGTTGTGGATCTTCCCAACCCGACAACCTTGCTGAAACTGATGCTTTTGGAGTTAAAGCCGACCTTGAGGTTGTGAGCTTGAACCTTCATCAGTGAATCTGTTTAACATGTACAAACACCCTTTCCTAGCTATGCAGGGACCATAGGTATTCACATTTTGAAGTTATCATACATATCAAATAGCGCATTCATCTCAGGATTTTACATGTTAAATCATAATATTTTTGTATAATCTTCATGATTGACTTATTTCATTGCATTTCTTACTGTTTAATAATATTTCTTTCATAAAGTTCTTACGTTGCTACTATACCGCTTGAGTTTTATCTGAATAAATGTCCAAAAACATGGTTCCTTTGGCTTGTATTCGATATTTATCTCTCTGCATAAATGCATACGCTTTTATACATAACTTTGAGTGCTTTGAAATTTCGAAATTGCAGATTAGGCTGCATCATCAAGATGCTGCAAATTAGTGGCCTCAGTTTTACATTCATATCATGTCATGTGTCAAGAATTATTGCAATACCTAGGCCGGCATTGAAACTGCTCAAGTTTCCATGCCACTATATCCTATGCCTTAAGTCATTGAAAGCTCTTGTCATTTTCCTTTTTACTGGATTTGTGAATATTATGGTTGTGTAGGGAACTTCATTGCTTAAGAGGGTAAGATATTGCAAGTGCTGCAAGGCATATGTGAGGGGCTTTGATCACCATTGTCCTGCTTTTGGAAATTGTATAGGTATTGAATTTGATGGCACAAATTGCTTTATTGTAATTGTGTTCTGGTATTGATGCCTTTATTACAATTTTTGCAGGTCAGAACAACCACGTCCTCTTCATGGTTCTTGTAGTTGGATTCCTGAGCACTGAAGCTTCTCATGTAGTGATGTTATCCCACAGTACGTTCAGACTTTCTCTTGAATTCGCTTGTTACTTTTAAGGTTGCATTGATCTAGCTTCTACTCATCTTAAATTGCAAGGCATAGGCAATAAATGTGCTTGTTAATTCGTTGACATACAATTAATCTGATTCTTGACACTTGCTTGCCAGATCATGAATGATTATAACTTGGCAGGTGATGATTAAGTGTTGAGAATCTGAAGGCCACTGATGTTATACCTTGTGTTAACTCATCACAATATTCATTTATCCATATTTTTGCTGTGATTGATGTATGATATTTTTTTATATCAGTGTTGGGACGAATGCAAGATGTTGAGTTTGAGGTAGGTTAACACATGCTAGGAGTTGCTATGAGGTTATCTTGTATTCTGGGCTTATATTTGCTCTCCAATTAATGCATTTATTTTGTCATGCTTGGTGCAGGCTAATCTGGCTCTATGTTTGGTAATTGGCACAAGGCTATTCACTCTTCTTCAAGTACTGTGGCAGGTCTCTTTTGTTTTAGCTATTCTTCGCATTTTCATCTTTACTGGAAGCTTTGTAGTATCAGGGGTTAATAAGTATGATGAAATTATGAAATTCTAATGGGATGTTGTTTTTGGTTGTAGGTGGTGTTTTTGGCATGGCATATTTATTGCATTTGCTTTAACATCAGAACTGATGAATGGGTAAATTCCCAGTTTTAAGACAAATCTGCCCATTCTTGTGCTTATGTTTATTTGCGCTTGTGCCTATGTACGACCAATTAATACATTAAAAAGGAAAATCATATCCATACTTAATACGCCATTTACAATTCTGATTAATTTCTTACTCTTCTAGGTAAACTGGAAAAGGTACCCAGAGTTTCAAGTGACTGATCAGTCCCAGCCAGGTGAATTCCCGTGCACCGTGTTTAATCAACCACCAGGGGGTTTGGACTAGTGGTAGAATGTTTCTATTTCTTATTTATGTTTTTCCCTGTAATCATCTCTTTTTTTTCTTTTTTCTACCGATACAGGGGAAAACTTCACTAGGGTGCGGTTTACAAATCCATATGATAAGGGCATTTTCCAGAATGTGAAGGTGTTTTTAAGAGCTGAAGCTTAACAGGCGTTGATATGGATCTTGCTCTGTTTCTCCATACAGAAAGGAGTTCATATGGAATGGTAATTGTGTGGGCGATTCATGCAAGCCATGTGTAGGTTCCATTGCCTTGTAACTATAACCATTGTGCCTCAACTTGAAAGCCGAAGGAAGTATAGAATTCGGAATGGATTTGGAATTGCGCGATTGCTACTGTTACTTGTTAACAAAATCGTGACCTTTATAATTCCCACGCAATAATTACTTCAAAATGTTTTAATCTTACAGTCAACTTTGCTATTCAATTATAGTTTCTGAACAAGCGCTCTCAGTTCTTCCGAAACAGAAGGAAGATGGTTCAGTCTAATTCTGTTGAATGTCGGGAGTTAATTGTCGGCTTGTCCCTCCGATACTTAAATTAACTCTTTGTCGTAAATTTTGTGTATACGAATAAAGGATATCCAGGTTATTAGAATTGTACCTGTATTGTAAGGAGATAATGATCTTATATAATAAATGTTTGATATGTTTAATTCAATCTCATAGAAATGACTTGGCCCACATGTCAACCTAAAATTAGACTTGAACTTAAGCCGATCGACCTCCCCGTCTTCATTAGGATCCTTCACAGCCACGATCGCCATATAATATTAGGATCTTCAGTAGTCAGTCCAAAAATTTCCTTCCGGTAGGTCTCAGTCTCACACGAAATTTGTATATTTATTAGTTGAAAAGGAATACACAGGGTTCTTCCTCTCACACATTGCAAACATAACATACATCATCTCCCTTCACACACAAGCACATTACAGATCGTTTATTAGAAGAAAACAGCGCAGGAGATGGATCGTGATGACCATTAACTCAGATCAGCCAGAAATCTCAATGGCCTTAACGTCAGGCTTCTTCTCCCCCTCCTTGGGAACGGTGACAGTGAGAACCCCATTCTCCATGCTAGCTTTAACCTGCTCCATCTTTGCATTGTCCGGAAGCCTGAACCTGCGCATGAACCTACCACTGCTCCTCTCAACTCGGTGCCACTTATCGTTCTTCTCCTCCTGCTCCTTGCTCCTCTCACCGCTTATCTGAAGAATTCTACCCTCTTCAACCTCTACCTTCACTTCCTCTTTCTTCAACCCTGGAAGGTCGGCTTTGAAAATGTGAGCTTCTGGCGTCTCCTTCCAGTCAATCCTAGCATTGGCAAATGCAGTAGTTTCTCGTGCTGAGGAAGGGACGTTGGTTAGTGCACCGGAATTGAGAAATCCCTCAAAAGGGTCCCATACTTCTAGCGAAAATGGATCAAAAACGTTGGTTCTGCGGCCACCAAAAAAGCTGGGAATGAGCGACATTTTCAGAAGTTGAGAAAGAACTATACACAAATACTAGCAAACAAAAATTTCGTGGAGAAAACTCGGACTAGAAAAGCTTTGATACAACTCTGAGCTGGGTTGGAAGAGGATGATGAGCACCTAATATATAGTCACGGTGAGAAGCGGCAGGAGGCTTCTAGTTCGTCTTCAAAAGAGTAATTGAAGAAAGACTAGAGACTTCTGGGCCTGGCCGTATCTAAAAAGTAACGATTTGATTAATACTATTAGTAGTTCCACGAGCTTCTACCGTCTTCGTGCCCCATATTTGCAGACATGCTATGATTAGATATTCTCCTTCCACGACCTTCTACCATCTTCGTGCCCATTTTCTGATAAGGTAAACGATGCAACTTCTTGTCACCTACATTAATTTCAAAAAGTTGTAAATTTTATAAAAATATTCAAACTCCTTTACTATTCATTTGTGTAACGCTCGATAATTAGTAAATTATATATGTGTCAAATATAATATATTATAATTTCAAATTATTATTTTGTTTATACTTTTTAAATATAAGCTGAGAGGTAAATATGATAAATTAATAAAATATAATAAATTTTATAATTTTATTTATTAATAGTGAATCAAATTAATTTGTTAACTATTATTTATTAAAAATTTAATTAAAAACCTTAATTTAACAACAATCCAAGTGAAAGTCTCATTAATATGTAAGTTTAGTAGAAAAGCTGTTTTCAATGGACTTATAAAACACACATACACACATATGCATATACATATTAAAATAATATATTAAAAATAATTAAAAATAAAAATAAACTAAACATAAAAGATAATAAAATAAAATAAATACGTATAAATAAAATATATAATACAATAATACAATAAAGATAGAACAAAATAGAGAGTAAAATAAAAGATAAAATTATTAAATAAATATACAAACAAGAAAAAGACAAGTATATAAATAAATTAAACCATCCATTACATGAAAAATATTTAGGTTAAGAGAATATTTAAGTTAAATAACTAAGAGGCAAGTACTACATTTTAAATATTTAGGTTAAATACAAGATATAAGATTCGCAAGAAAATGCTTAAAAGACCTATGAAAATAAGAAGGATCTCTTTATCTCAAATCTTTTTATACGTATCTTAATAGTCAAAGTTTTTTATTACGGATCATGTTCTCAGTAAGTTCTGACAAAGTCATATCATTCTGAATCACCTCACTTAATTCTTCTTAGGCCTTCCTTTTTTCTTTACAGTCTTTAAGTATAATCTTCTCACATCTTCTTATTTGAGCGTGAAGGTGTCTCTTTTTAACATGTTTGAATCACTTAAGCACTCTTAATTTTTCATTAATATTAGCCATCTTTAATTTGTCTCTTAACATTACATTCATGACCTTATCTCTTCTAGTAAGGTTAAATATCCAAATTCTAATCTTTGTGCACCATTAGCTTATAACTATGCACCTATTTGATGGGTCAATACTCTATCCCATAAAGCATGACTAGCCTAATCGTTAGATGATAAAATTTTTCTTTAAGCTTAAGTAGAATTTTCTTATCACATAAAACTTCTGATACACTTCTCTATTTAATTCACTCTGATGTAATACGGTGAACTATGTCTTTACCAATCTCTCTATTTCTTTGGATGATAAATCTTAGATACTTAAAACACTCTTTTACTCTTTCTATAGTATAACTTCTGAACTAATTTTTACCTCCACAATAGAAGCCACTATGACTCAAAAAGTTACATTTTAAGTACTCAATATGAGTTTTTCTCAATTTAAAGCCCTTCAAATCTAACATATCCCTTTAAAGTTTTAGCTTGATATTGAAATCTTTTTTTTGTCTCATACATTAAAACAATATCATCAATGAACAAATATACCAAGGTACATCCCATTGGATATTCTTGGTGAGCTCACCCATCACTACTGCAAATAAAAGGGGGCTCAATGAGGAGCCTTGATGTAGCCCAATATTGATAAAAAATGCTCTGTATTTCCTCCTATCGTACCTACTAAAGTCTTTACACCTTTATACATATCCATAATAACTCGTATATAGGTCATAAAAAATCCCTTAACTTTCAAGCACCTTCATATGATTTCCCTATGTACCCTGTCATATGTTTTCTTTAAATCAATAAAAATCATGTATTGGTGACACTGTCTTTCCTTGTAATATTCTATTAATCCTCTAAGGAGATATAAAGCTTAAGTCGTGGAACTTGCTAGCATGACGTCAAACTAGTTCTCTGAGATAGGAACATCCTTTCTCACTCTCTTTTCAATCATATTATCCCATAACTTCAGAATGTGACTAAGTAGTGTAATGCCTACATAGTTGTTACAACTTTGACTGTCTACTTTGCTCTTATATAAAGGAATTAGCATATTAAGTCTCCACTCATCTAATATTTTGGTGGACTTAAGGATCACATTAAAAAGCTTGGCTAAGTAAGAACCTTTTCGCCTAAGATCTTTTAATTCCTTCCCTTTTAATTTGCTAGTAACAAGTAAAGTTATGATACCTTTCAGACATTTTAAGATCACCTAAAATGACGGTGTCCTCTATACCTTCATTAAAAAGGCTATATAAGTATCTATGTCATCTTCTTCTGATGTCATTTTTAGTCACGAGCACCAACCCTACTTAATCTTTTAGACAACAAATTTTTTTGAAAAATAAGTTTTACATATATATATTTAAGTAGTTGTACAACATTTTTAAGGGTCAAAATGATCTAAGAGACAAAAGTTTGGAATACTAAACTTCCTAACTAAAACGATTTTGGAAATTAAGTCTAATAGCCATCTTTCCTTCATTTTTTGTAGAGGTTTTAATATTTTTGGCTTCCATAGAGAGTTTAGAATGGAGGTATATTAGCCGGAAAAGTGTCTCTTTGCTTCTTACCTTCTTCCTGAAAATTACGAAATTTCTTTCTTGCCATATGTAATACACCATATAAGCTATTGCTTTGTAGTATGCTTTGGCCGCCATTTTGAGGTTTTCTACTATTGAATTAAGTCATTCTAGGAGTTGGTTATTCTCCTTATATTGAGTATTCTCTGCATTTTGCTTCACATGTTCGATGTGTTATTGCATTTTACCAGCAGAAGATCTTATGTTTCCAAATGGTGGTGACAGAGTTCACATTCTAGTGAAGTGACGAGGAATTTCATCCTATCCTTCATAGGTAATTTCCCTGCTAGTCTTAGCTAAAGTTTGAATCCCTAAAGTATGAATCCATGTAAGGGGTTAATGCCATAGTACCACATAATATTTCTCCTACTTACGTCGTTATTTGTCTTCTTTTGTAAGAAAGCTCTACATGCTTTTGTTTTAAAAGTCTTTTATCCCTTTGCAATCTACTGCAGTTCATCTGGTTCAGTATTTTGAAAAGTTGGCATGTTTCCTATTAAGATGTCTACATTTCTACTGTTGTGATAGGGTCAATACCATTGATTATTTCTAATTAAACTACTAACCTTAGCATTTGGGCTCACCACCAGTTCCCATTTCCAATCTTATAAGCAATCAAATTCTACATCCACTATTTAGTCTTCAAGATCTCCTTAAGGTTCCAATTCATATTCTATTTAATTTCTAATTTCCAAATGCTTTTTTTTTAATGTAAATATGGTGAATTCACTTCACCTATAGATCATCATGACCTCCACATATTCTTGGCCTAACTTACTCTGTTCAGTAATCTTACTGATTGTAGTCCTAAGCCCTCTTGTTCTTGTGGTTTGCATATTATGTTTCAGCTGACTATTGCCTTCTTTTTTCCATGACTTGATCCCTCCCATAGAAAGTTTCTAAGTTTTTTTTTTATCAATCTCCTTCAACACACTTTCTGGTAATGATATGTAGCTAATCCAGTAGCTACTTAGATTGCTCAGGGTTGTTTATGCCAATTTTAATCTTCCCCCATAAATTAGAAACTTCTTACATCAATGGTTTATTCTCCCTTCAAATGGTCCATTAGTGGTTTACATTCAACAGTAATGACTCTTCTTCGTGAAATTGGTATCCCCGGGTACTTTATAGGGACATTTCCTTGATGTAACCCCTTCTCCATAGCTTTTGAAGCAATTTCACAGTTTGCATTTAAAGAGAGGTGAAAACAACTCTTACTCTGATTTCTTTTCAGACTTGGCATCTGCAAGACTTTGATTGAAAGCTTATCAACCTTATAAAAAAGTGACAAATCATTTACAAAAGTTAGATGTGTTATTTTATTATCTCTTCATTTGTGATGATAATAAAATTTGAGCAACTTTCCACATTTCTTGCTATAGTGATTGATAGTATCTCCATACATAACACAAAGAAGAATAGGGATAGGGTGTCCCTTTGTCTCAGGCCCCTTTTGGCTTTTTTAGCTTGATGGTTTACCATTCACCAAGAAGGCTAGGGAAACCTTAGAGTGACATGTTTCAATCTAATGCCTAAACATGGGAGGACAATCGGTTGGATTTAAAATGATGAATAGGAAATTCCAATTGACTGAATCATAAGCCTTTGCCAGATCAATCTTTACAATGCAGTTCTTCATTTTAGTGTAGAGTTTTAGCTTTTAAAAATCTCTTGGCATAGTAAGATTTTTGTGCCTATTGTTCTCCATTTATGAAAGCATTTTTTGCTAGATCAATAATTTTCCCCAAATTCTTTATCAATCTATTTTCCATTATCTTAGTAATGGTTTTATGGAGTATGTTGCAAACTATTCCAACTTTAAGGCCTTCAGTTGTTTAGGGATCAGGCTCACAAATGATTTATTCCACTCTTTCAAAAAGGTTCATTTCAAGAAGAATTCCTTTATCTTCTGTGACTTTCCCTTCTATGATATGCTAGTTCTTCTTGAAGAATCTTCCATTATAGCCATCATGGCCAAGAGATTTGTCAGGACTCATTACAAATACTGCTTCTTTTTATCTCTTATCCAGTAACTTCTTTAATTATTTCAGCCTTTTCCTCCTTTAATATTCTCCTTATTCTCGTCTTTATATCTTCTAGAATGGTCTCTGCTACATCTTCTAGAATGGTTGTACAACTTAAGTGTCAACTTTGTGGACAATTAGACCATGACATAATGGACTTTTTCTTAATGAAGGAAGGTGATCCAGAGCAAGTAAATTATATAGGAGTCAGTATGGATGAGGAGGGGGAAACAGTCCCTACTCCAACACCTACAACCTTGGGTAGAAGAATCACCCTAACTTCTCTTGGACGAACAATTTTGGAGGACAATTTAGACCTTAAGGATAATCGAGATTCCAATAAGATAAGACAAACTCAATGGAATCTAAGTTGGATAGGATTTTAGATAAGCTTGGAACTTTAGATGATGCACAAAAGAAGCTAGAAGGAAAATTTGAACAAGTAATAAAGAACCATACCTCCTCAATCTACAACCTAGAGGTCCAAGTACATCAATTATCAAATGCTTTCTCTATGTGGAATATGGGAGGCTTTCCTAGCACTTCAGGAACAAAACCAATGGAGCAACTATAGGCTATTGCACTTCGAAGTGGGAAGGAACTTGAACCACCCATAAAGATATTAAAGGATCCCATCCATCCTGTTGAGAAAGATCAAGAAAAAGGAGAAAGAAGTGAATATGAGTGAATACATCCCTATGTCTCACCCCCACCATATCAACCCAAAATTCCTTTTCCTCAACGATTGCAAAAGGAGAAGTTAGATGCACAATTTGCAAAATTCGTTGAGAAATTAAAGACGTTATAAATAAATCTCTCCTTTGTAGAGGAGTTGGAACACATGCCTAAATATGAAAAAAAATTTAAAGGACATATTATC
This sequence comes from Erythroxylum brevipes, assembly GCA_027479065.1. Lineage (NCBI taxonomy): Eukaryota > Viridiplantae > Streptophyta > Magnoliopsida > Malpighiales > Erythroxylaceae > Erythroxylum > Erythroxylum brevipes. The sequence continues at coordinate 55,088,253 of JANIHY010000008.1, forward strand.
AAATAAGCGTACTTGGGAAGATAATCAGATGACAACTCTAACTGGCACCTGCAGTTCCATAGTCACCGGTCAGATGCCATCTACATTGAAAAATCCAGGGAATTACACAATAACCTTTATGGTTGGTGAATTTAAATTCACAAAATGTTTGTGTGATTTATGAGCAAGCATTAATCTTATGCCTTTTTCAATATTCAATAAGTTAGGACTTGGTGAGGTCAAACCAATATTGATATTGATTCAATTAGCTGATCAATCCATCAAAAGACCATTTGGAATAGTGGAAGACGTGCTGATACAAGTGGACAAGTTTATTATTCCTGTAGATTTTGTAGTTCTTGATTTAAAAGAAGATAAGAATTGTCCACTGACCTTAGTCGACCATTTATGAATACAGGGAAGACCATAATTGATGTTCACGAAGGGAAGTTGACACTTCGAATAGGTGAGGATCATATCAAATTCAATATGAATAAGGCCTTAAAGAATCCAATAGCAAGCAGCGCATGTATGAAGGTAGAAATTATGGATAAAAATGCGCAAGAACAAGTTGAGAGTTCCATTGTAAAAGTATAGTCAATGAATGTGAGATAGACAATGGGTATTAAAAATTTGAATCCAAAGGAGACGATGAGATGGAGGATTCGGATGTTTAAACGCATCAAGATAAATTGGTTCAAACTGAAGGACCCATACCATCATCTATAGAAAAAACCACCCATATTAGAGTTTAAACCTTTACTTACATAGCTTAGACCTTTTTAGTTGAATGCCAAACATTACCAATAATAATCTCTAATCAATTGGATGAGAAACAAGAAAGTAAGGTGGTAGAAATTGTTCGAAAGCAAATGAAAGCCATTGGATGGCAAATTGTCAATATTCAAGGCATAAGCCCAAACATTTGCATGCATCGAATAAACCTAGAGGAAGGTCCATAAAGGAGTGTCAACGAAGGTTGAATCCTAACATGAAGGAGGTGGTCAAGAAGGAGTTAATCAAACTCTTAGATGAAAGGATAATCTATCCTATCTCTGATAGTGAATGGGTCAACCTAGTATAATGTGCACCTAAGGAGGGTGGAATGATGGTAATAGAGAGTGACATTGGAGGGGAAAAAAGGAGCAATAGCCAATTTATCAATAAGAACGGTCACAAGATGGAGAGTATGCATAGATTATTACAAAGTTCATAGCTCAGATGATAGAAAGAGTAGATAGTCATTCTTTTTATTGCTTCCTAAATGGATATTCGGGGTATAATCAGATATTTATCTAACCTGATGATTAGGAAAAGACTACATTCACTTGCCCTTATGGTACCTTCACGTATAGACAAATGCCTTTTGGACTTTGCAATGCTTCGGCTACAATCCAAAGATGTATGATGTCTATCTTCACTGACATAATAGAAGATATAATGGAGGTATTTATGGACGATTTTTCAATTTTTAGAGGTTCTTTTAAGATATGTTTAACTAATTTGGATAGAGTTCTTTAAAGATGTGAAGAGTCAAACTTGGTGCTAAATTGAGAGAAATGTTATTTTATGGTGCAAGAGGGGATAATGCTAGGGCATAAAATCTCACACCAAGGATTCAAAGTTGACAGAGTAAAAACAGAAGTGATAGAGAAACTTCCACCACCAAACAATGTAAAAGGAGTGCGAGGATTTTAGGCCATGCACGATTTTACCGGCGATTCATCAAAGACTTTTCACAAATCACAAGACCCCTAACAAATCTTTTAGTTAAGGATGTGCCCTTCTTGTTTGATGGCAAATGTATGTCTACATTCAACAAACTAAAGGAAACATTAATATCAGCACCAATTCTATCACCGTTGGACTGGACACTTCCACTCGAAGTTATATGTAATGCAAGTGATCAAGCTATAGGTTGCGTATTGGGCTAAAGGAAAGATAACAGGTTGCATGCGATTTACTATGCTAGTAAGAATCTTACAGGACCTCAACTAAATTATACCACTACAGAGAAGGAACTACTCACACTAGTGTACACATGTGATAAATTTCGACAATATATTTTGGGTTCAAAGGTAATTGTATTAATTGATCATGCAACGTTAAAATACATTTTCAACAAAAAAAGATGGAAAACTAAGGCACATTCAATGAGTGCTACTTTTACAAGAGTTTGATATAGAGGTGAAAGATAAGAAGGGAGTAGAAAATGTGGTTGCAAACCACTTATCCAAACTAGGAGGGGAATGCAAGCTAAGCGACAATATTAATGAAAAATTCCTCGATGAAACCCTGATGCTCCTCGAAAGTTTGACTATACCATGGTTTGCTAATATCGCAAATTATGTTGCCAGTGGTAAACTTCCTTTAAATCTAACTTATCAACAAAGGAAGAAATTATTGCATGAATGTAACCGATAGAAATGGGCTAAGCAATGTGTTCCAGAGGAAGAAATGTTGGATATCCTAAAGCAATGTCATGAAGGTCAGTATGCTACACATTATGGAGCCAACAAACTGGCGACTCAAATAACTCGAGAGTGGATTTTATTGGCCAAAATTGTTTAAGGATGCTCAAACCTTCATGGCACAATGCGATCGATGCCAGATAATAGGTAACATCTCTAAAAGAGATGAAATGCCTTTATCTAACATTTTAGAAGTGGAAGTTTTTGATATATGAGGCATCGATTTTATGCGACCTTTCCCATATTTAATGGAAAACGTGTACATTATAGTAGGAGTGGACTATGTTTCGTGTTGGGTCGAAGCAGTGGCATCTCTAACCAATGATGGAAAGGCGATACAAAAGTTAATTAAATGACTATTCAATCGGTTTGGATTGCCACGTACTACAATAAGTGATGGAGGCATACATTTTTGCAACAGATCTTTTAACGCTCTCTTAAAAAGGTATGGAGTGCACCACTATGTTGCTACACTTTACCATCCGCAAACTAGTGGCCAATGAAAGTTGTCAACAGAGAGTTGAAACAAATTTTGGAAAAGACAGTGAACAACTACAAAAAGGATTGGGAAATAACGTTAAACGATGCCTTTTAGTCTTATGGGACTACTTTCAAAACACTTATTGGAACAACTCCTTATAGGCTTGTATATGGAAAAGCTTTTCGTTTGTCGGTTGAACTAGAACATTGAGTATACTGGGCGATTAAAACATTAAATTTCGATTGAAAGTAAGCAGGTGAAAAGAGACTTTTGTAATTGGATAAGCTTGAAGAGTTTCGTCATAATGCATATGAAAACGCCAAACTCTACAAGGAAAAGGTAAAGAAATGACCTGACTCTTGTCTTAAACAAAAGGAATTTAAAGTGGATGTAGTTCTACTATGCAATTCAAGGTTGAGGTTGTTTCCAAGGAAGTTAAAATCTTAATGGAGTCGACCTTTCATGATCATTCAAGTTTTCAATCATGGAGCTCTCAAATTGGAAAATGATAATAAGGAAACTTTTAAGGTCAATGGGCATCGTTGCAAGCTATATCTTGGAAGAGTTCTAAGGACAAGGTGTAACACCCACACACCCCCTAGAAGGATATGTAGATGTTGACTAAGACAGGACTTAAACATATCAAAACAATACAAAGCATTGCCAGAAATTCAAACAACAAATCATGACGTTTCCATACATATTTGACTTTAAACAGAATTTAACCAGCACACTGAATTTATACCAATACATGTTTCAATTACAACACCATCCTAAATTAAAGTTATTAAATGACAAACCCTTAAACAAAATAGTACATATCTTAAGTTTAAATACACTATGTATTACAATATTTACAAACTTTGAACAAAATACATCATGTCTCATATTATTACATATAACTCAAACACACATTCCCAAAACAAAACACATTCTTCGTTGGCCATTGCGGTTGTTATTGTCCCAATCTTCAAACCCTCCTATTTGAACCTACATGGGGCAAAACTACTGTGCTAAGCATAAAGCTTAGTAGGGAATAAACTAAGCAGGATATAAGCTGAAAACTATTTCAAACAATCTTCCAAAGATTCATATATTCAAAATGACACTAGATTATAAGCAGTGTTTACTTATCCACTTTCAAACCAAACCAAAATATCATGAATCTCATAACAAAATATAAAATATCAAAACAGGATAGACATTTGCTTCCGAGCAAAACTCACTAATTTCAAAGCTGAATATTATAATATCAGAACAAAACTTGTCTTTAATAAAACAAAATTTGCTTATTTTAGAACAAACCTTAGTTGTTTAAGATCAAAGCTTATTTATATCAAAATTGAGCATATAATAGAATACAAAACAAGTTAGTCTGTTAATCATTTATACATAAGTGGGTAACGAGACTAATATAGAGATATTGTGATCGGTATTACAGAACATGAGAGATTTATATCTCAATAATAGGAGACATCGAAGTGTCAGTAATAGGAGACACCAAAGTGTCATAGAAGCAACTACAGACCCTTCTAAACATGCTTATTTATCCATGACTAGGACTTAACAGTTTTAAAACAAAACAGGTTCATTTCAAAATCTGAGGAACATATAGCAACACATACAAATTTATTCCATTTTGTTCAACTTAACATATTCATTTATTTCCAAACAAACTAATATGCCATACAATTACCAGTATGTGAAACAATGCATCAATAAAGGTATTGAGTCATCACAAATTATATATATTCATACAAATAGAAAACACTTTCCAACACAATCCCAAATATCAAACCCCTCGGACACTTGATGGTCTTAAAATTAACACAAATCATTGCAGAAATTCCCAACTCATAAACATCCATATTCAAGTTATAAAACATAAGTCTTGGAACTCATTCATTCGTGAACACACCAAGCAATTCAATACTGTATTCATCATTATTAAACCACAAATTCTTTATATTATCATCCCAATTAATAATTCATAATTAAATTAAGTGTTACTCAATTAAATTGAATACCAATTTAAGATCATATTACACCTTAAACAAGTCCATTTAAGTCCTATTATACCAAAAAAATTAACTTAACCTTACATAGTCCATCAATTGCACAAAATCCCATTTTTTCACTTTCCTAATCATTTCCTATAATTGTGGGATAAGTGACCTGAAACCTCCAATCAATGGTTTTCACAGGATTTTTTGGATCAATTTTGTATAACCATTCTAACCTAGAAATTGACATTTTTAGACAATATGGTTCATTATTCCGAGAGTTATACCCAAAACACTACAGTTTGTTCTCAACCATGGACAACAACCACAACTCAACTGCAAGCCAAATTTCAAAACCCTTAGTGATTGAAATCAAATTCAATTCCTTTATGAACGTTGTAGATATATTAATCTAATTTAATTTAAATTTAAAATAATCCCATTTAGATACCTATAGGTTATGATATGGCTAAAATATCGATACCTGTTTAATAGAAGCACTCCTTCTAGCAAGTATTCCAGCATGTATCAAGTTTCTATCCTAAATTCTTTCTTAATTCAGTACAAATTTTATCCACTTCAAACATCAAACAATACATGTTCTAACATGATACCATGTTTAGTATTCCCTTACCTCACTAAACTTTAAATTTAATTCGAAGAATTCAGCTAAACCAAGCTTCCAAATAACTAGCACGTACATAAGTTTAATGTGCAACTTTCAGCATCAACAAGGTAATAATACATAGAATCACAAGACTTACTTCTTAATGGAATAACTTACAAAGCTTCCTAATGTTAATGATCCAAACTGTAGCAGAAGTTAAGAAATATCTTTCATAGAAATGACTTACTTAAGTAACAATATTTCTTGTCACAATTTTATATAATTTTATGTGAAAAATGTCGTCATAATAAAATAGTGCTTGTAACGTTTTCGATGTATCACTATTATTACTATTTGTGACGTTTTTTATGGATCATTTTTAATCTTTTTTGTCGACACTATCGTCACAAATGAGTAATGTTAGTTTGACCATGTGATTATGTCACTTACGCAAACAATTTTAGTGGAAAAATAATGGTCACAAAAAACCATAAGTAATTGTGACAACTTTTTAAATATAGTCACTATTTCATTAGTGACAGAGGAATTTGTGAAGGCAAGTGACGACTTGAAAAAATCATCACAGAAATTAATAGTGACCAAATTTCATGCTTTTAGCAACAATTTTAGTTTCCACTAAATATCCATTTTCTTGTAATGTGTTAAACATGAATTTAATTAATAACTAATTCAAAATATCATTCACTATATAATAATTTATTAATAAAAAATAATACTTTAAGGGTATAGTCTAAGGTTATGTCTACCTCAATTTTGGGTTCAACTAATTGATAACTTAATGTTGGCCCCTGAATTTTTTTATTTGATTAAGAGTGATTAGATTAATCGTTGGGGTCTTACAAGATTTACATGTGTTGGATTTTAATTGTAATGAGATTATGTGGCATGAGTGTAGTGAATTGAGTTAAAGTGATAAGTTACACAAGGGGACATTAAGGGAAGATCACTTAAGCATTTACGTAGTATGGCTAATAAGTGAGGGTAAGATGGACATTTTGGAATCACTAAGGGTTTTGAACTATTAGAGTAGTGGGAGAGTGTAA
>JANIHY010000008.1:55094957-55110733 GCA_027479065.1 Erythroxylum brevipes
TTATGAAAAGCAAGTTTTCAAGAAAATGTGCCTTTGTGGGCATCAAGCTTACAAGACTTTGAAACTCTATGTGTTATGTGGGTTTGTGGTAGTCCCTCAAGAATCGTCACGTGCACGTTGACCCAAGTATAGGCTTCTCCTGCCTGCCCGCTAGTGGCATGGAGTTCCCTCAATGACTCCCTCAAGAATTCACGGCTACACTGGACCATTTCATTGGAAATGTGTAGAGCGTCATGTTTTGGACTTACCCAAACCATTTGATATGTTTATGTGCTCATGCTAAGTTGATAGGAGTAATGCATTCTTGATTTTGTATGTACATAAATTTCTGCATTGAAAATGTCTTTGCTTATTACAAACTGTAAAATTGTTACCCACGGGCTTCAAGCTCACCCCCACCTTTCCTCCACACAAACAGGTGAAGAGTAGGAGATTGAGTAGTCAAGGGCCAAGGGCATCACTCCACTTTTGAAATGTTATTATATTTCAAGCTACTTTTGAAAACAAGGCTTTAGTTGCATTTTGAGTAGTTCAGTGTTCAAGTATCTTTTGTATCTGAGATCTTTTTATTAGTATTTAAGGCTTGAAATGCCCACAAAAGCTTTATAACAACTGTGATCTTTTGATGCTACTGGTATATGATTTTTGTTTTCTACCGTGATTCACAAGGTTTCATAAGGGGGAATTCGTGTACTAACTTCAAGGTAATTTCTGGGTTGATTTGGACTGATTCAAGAAAAGTTATCTTCTAGAAAGTTGTAGATCTCTCTTTTATCTTTCCAACGGTATATAGCATGAAAAATTTGGATATCAGAGTCAAAAGTTATGATCTGTATAAGTGGAGACGTTCAGGAGCAAAAGTAAGATGCAATTATTGTTCATCATCTTAGTTTGACTTTTTGCGTCTTAGTTTGACCATCTCATTTTGCTAGACGATACTGTTCATCATCTTAGTTTGACTTTTTGTGTCTTAGTTTGACCGTCTCATTTTGCTAGATGATACTGTTCATCGTCTTAGTTTGACATTTTGTGTCTCAGTTTGACCGTCTGAGTTACTGTTCATTCTATCATCTCAGTTACTATTTATCCTAACCTTCTGATCCTTTTTCTACCCTTCAAACGTTGGAATTGGTCTTTGAGGTCTTCATAAGAGTTGAAGCTCTTGAAGTCCTCTTTTCAACCATATAAATAACACCTTAATTCGATATCTGTAGAGAAAGTTATAGATATTTTTCCAAATCTATATCGTCTGATGATGTCATCATTGTCTCAAAATGATGCCATCATTGTTTGCTTTCTTTTCCACCCTTCAAACGTTAGAATTGGCCTTTTAGGTCTTCATGAGAGTTGTAGATCTTGAAGTCCTATTTCTAAAAATATAAATAACACCTTAATCCGATGTTTGTAGGGAACGTTATAGAGATTTTCCCAAATCTGTATCGTCTGATGATGTCATCATTGTCTCAAAATGATGTCATCATCGTCTTCTTTCTTTTCCATCCTTCAAACATTGAAATTGGTCTTCTAGGTCTTCATGAGAGTTGTAGATCTTAAAGTCTTCTTTTAAACAAGATAAAGTTGAAGTCTTTCTGAAATTGGTATCAAAAGTTATGGCATTTTTTCCAAGACAGGTACAATTTGATTGATAGTATAAGTATGTTTGATTTCTTCAGGTATAACTTCCACATCCGACCCCCAAACGAAGTGATTCTTAAAGAAATAGATTCCTAACTTTTTGTACTGTCTCTCCATAAAAATTTGTGTCTTTTGAAGAGTTTTTGAGAAAGTTGTATTATAATAAGTGAGGGGCTAGTTGGAAGAGCATGCTTGGAGTATGATCACGTTAGCTCATTAAGTTTATCTTGAGTTGTAAAATTCTGATTGAGATGATTTCTTGTTTCAACACATATTAAAGACTTAGAGCTATGATTTCTTTGATGAGGTCAGGTTGAGAATTTGGTGTTTGATCAGTGTGGGCACACCACCTTAGGGAAATGTTGATTTGACCCTTCAGGGTATTAAGTTCAAGGTTTAGGACACCGGATGTTAGGCTTCGGAAACGGGGTTCCAACACTTAATTTACTCATTTACTCCTTAATTTGACCTATACATTAAAAATTTCTATTACACTAATATAAAAAAATCAACTCAATTTCACCTAATAATCTAGCATTATTCCCTTTTTCCACTTTATTCCTAATTATTAAAAAAATTCTTACTAACCTAACTAACATTATCACTAAAATACCCTTAACTATTAACAGTCTTATTTTACTCTCATTTATTTCTATTAATACAAAAATACCCTTCTTAGAAATACTTTCCATTTTTACCCTTACATTTTTGCATTTCCTATTTTTCCCCTTAATACAACTTAAATTTTTCTAAATTTCTCATATTTTACACCCTCTCCTCTTCTTTTCTCATTTTTGAACCACCTTTTCTCCTCTCTTTTTTTCTGTTCTTCACAACGCTTTTGATTTAATTAGATGACGTTTTGGTGAACTTCTGCCACTTTCATACCATCTATGCCAATGTTATCATCATCACTGTCGTCGTCATCATACCCCGAAATCTTGCAATGAAGTAGGGTCTAGGGAGGCCTGATAGTACGTAACCTTACCCCTACTTTATAAAGAGGCTATTTCTAGTAGGCTCACATGCATAGGTGACATGATAATAGAGATGTAGGTTAAAAAGAATAAATACATAAAGACTGGTAGTAAAATCCATATATATACCTGATGGTGACCATAATCTGCCATTATCTTTCAACTCGTAAAGACCAGCTTTACTTGTTGCTAGTTGCGCGATGAGTCTTCCCTGATCAGTGCCCTGAAAATGCAGCAATCCTACGGTTTTATACGTACTATCGTAGGAATCTCCCCCACACCTGAAAAAAACCTCTATAGTATGTCGTTCACCCTTATTCTATCACACCAGACTTTTCTAATTCTAGCCACTTCGACGGTGAGGGCCAACTCTAACATATCTCTCCTAATCACCTCCCTCTAGTTCTTGTAAGCCCTCCCTTTACTTCTCTTGTAGTTACTAAGGTTTATTCTCTCGCTACAGCAAACCGAAGCATCATAGGGCATCTTGCTCACATACCCAAACCACCTAAGCCTTTTCTCTCTCAACTTGTCATTTATAGTAGCCACTTGTAGCCTGACTCTCACTGCCCTATTCTGCACCCTATCTCTTTTGGTAATGTCACACATCCACCTAAGCATTCGCATTTCTACTACCAACAAATGTTGTGTATGTCTATGCTTAGTAGGCTAGCACTCTGCACCATATAACAAGGTTGGCCAAATCACCATTCTATAGAACTTCCCTTTGAGTCTTATAGGGACCTTGTTATCACAAAGGACACCTGACTTACTCTGCCATTTGACCCACCCAGATCTAATACGATGCACTATATCGTTATCGATATTACCATCGCTCTGAATAATGGATCCTAGGTACTTAAAACTCGATTTTTGTGGTACGATATCAATATCAATTTCTACCACCGCCTTATGTATCATCTGGCTACCCAAAAAGTTGCATTCTAAATATTCCATCTTGGACCTGCTCATTCGAAAACCTTTCGATTCCAACACTTCTCTCCAACGTTCTAACTTAGCATTAACCTCCTCCTTTATCTAATCCACTAAGACAATATCGTCCGCAAATAACATACACCATGGTACCTCTTCCTTGAATATGCTTAGTAAGTTCATCTAACACTAAAGTGAACAAAAAAGGACTTAAAGTCGAGCCTTAGTGTAGTCCTACACCAATAGAGAATGCTTCCGTGTCACCTCCGACCGTCCGTACACTAGTCAATGCATCTTCATACATATCCTTAATCACTTTGATATAAGTGATAGGAATCCCTTTTGCCTCCAGACACCTCCATATGAGTTCTCTAGGAACCCTGTCATATGACTTCTCCAAATCTACAAAAATTATATGTAAATCTCGTTTCCTTTCCCTGTAGCATTCCATCAATCTTCGAAGTAGATGAATTGCCCCTGTCGTTGACCTACCTGGCAAAAATCCAAATTAGTTGTCTGATATCGAAACAGCTCTCCAGATTCTCCTTTCAATTACCTTCTCCCACATCTTCATGGTATGACTTAATAATTTGATGCCGCGACAGTTGTGACATTATTGGATGTCTCCTTTGGCCTTGTACAAGGGGATTAGCCTACTCAACTTCCATTCATCCGACATCTTAGCTGACTCGAGGATCACATTAAAAAGCTGAACTAACCATGTAATACTTACAGCGCCTAATCAATTCCATACCTCTATAGGGATCTCATCTGGCCTTTGGCCGTTTGTTCCCCATCTCCCTTAGAACCGTTGAAATTTCTTCCCTTATGATCCTCCCCCATGGGTTCCCGTTTAGAAAATGTCCCGACACACGAGGTTTCCCTAACTCTATGTTGACCAATATGTCTACGTTATAAAGGCCATAAAAATATCTCTGCCACCTATTTTTGATGGCTTGGGCTTTTGTGAGTACCTGTGTTGCTTTGTCTCCGATACAGCCGACTTAGTTGAAATCTCCCATCTCATGTGCCCCTATCTCTTGCTAACTTGAAAATTCTTTTTACTCCTTTGACCATATCCAATTCCCTGTACATATTCTCGTAAACTTCTCCTCTAGCCACTGAGATAGTCTTCTTCGCTTTTTGTTTTGCCAGCCTATACCATACTTTGTTTGTAACTCACTCCACCTCTGTAACTCTTTCCAACAGAGCTTTAAAAGCTTGCTTCTTCATCTTTACCGTCCCTTAGACCTCATCTGACCACCACCAAGATTCCATTCGCCTTCCCCCTATTTTTTAGAAACCCCTAGGAGTTTTGTGGTGGTCTCTCTCACCATAGGGGCTACTCCCTGCCACATCTGATTCGCATCCCCACTCACCGCCCATGTTGAATTATACCTAACTTAAGTCCTAAAAAGTTCCACCATATCCCCTTCTAATCTCCACCATCTTATTTTTGCAAAATTGCTCGATAAATCGTTGTGCCCTCCATCCCTTAATTTGTAGATCTAAAACTAACAATTTATGTTAGGTTGATAGGCATGCGGTTGGAAGTACTTTACAATCTTTACACCAAGATCTAGCTCTTTTCCTGATAAGGATATAATCAATTTACGTCTTGGTTGTACTACCCTGAAATGTCACCAAGTGCGCTTCGTTTTTCTTAAAAAATGAATTTACTATTATTAACTCATATGCGATGTCCATGTCCAATAAATCAACCCCACTATCATTCCTAGAGCTGTATCAAAGCCACCAAGAGTCCTTGTGTATCCATCTGCATCTGCCCCTATATGCCCGTTAAAATCCCCTCCTAGGATGATATGTTCAATATAAGAAATTTGTTGAAGCATGTCATCCAGCGCCTCCCAGAATGTACGTTTATGTTGATCGTCTGTGCCAGCTTGAGGTGTATATACACATACTACGTTGATGAAAATACTGCTTAGGATAATTTTTGTCACCATTATCTTGTCATTGACCCTTGTGATCTCCACTATCCTATTCATTAGTCCCTTGTTCACTAATATACCTACCCCATTCTGCTTCCTTGGACTACCCGAGTAACATAGTTTGAACCTCCTATCTCCTTTGCTTTGGCTCCGGCCCACCTAGTCTCCTGAATGTATGCTATTTGTATCCTATACTTGGCTAAAATCTCTACTAATTTCAAAGATTTTCCCGTGAGGGTTCCTACATTCCAAGAGCATATTCTTATTAAATCATCGCTCTATCGGAAGGCGTCCCTCTTAACTCGCGCCTCTTATGTTTCACGCAAGTGATATCTTAATAAAACCTCAAAAGCTGAAACTAACCGACTCCCAACATAATTAATAAATTAGGAATAATAACACTAAATAATTTTAAAAATAATAAAAACTAACTAGTAAAAATAAAAAAGTAATAAAAATAGAACGAAGAGAAGGAATGACTACTAGGCCCCACGTTCTCGATACAAGGAAGGGCGCACAGAGAAAATACTGAAGTGTGTGGCGAGAAAGCCACTAGGCCTAGTTAGGAAGGATACTACAGGTGGAAATATGCTGCTAGAAACCCTATCTATAAACACTCACCTCAATACTTAGGAATGATAATAAACATAACCAAATATATATATATATATATACAAAATAATGCATATAATACTAACAATAATAATAAATAAAACAAATACAAAAAAGTCAATAAATAATTAAATAGTAATACAATAAACTGAAGGAAAGTAATACCAAAGTTCCAACCAAAGGGATAATCAATCCTGAGCTATTGTTAAAACTAAGAAAGGAAGAGAAGCTTGGACGGGTGATCAAGCAGGGGCCAGTTGGTCACCTGAATACACACAAAATGAGGTCTAAAATGAAAATAACAATAGACACAACACCCAATCTAGAGATACTAAATGACCCATTGAAAAAACTTCAGTAGTGACCTATCAACACAGGCATAAAAAAGCAACGCAAGGATAGCAAAATCGAATTTGTAAAGGTAACGACATAGAACAAAAAAAAGCAATAGTGTACTCAACCACATTTTTCAAAGCTTAGGCATCCAATAAGCCTCTTCTGTTAGGGCATGCAACAAGTTGCCTGCTGTGCGATGAAGTGACTCTAATAGGAAAGGCTTTAGCATCAAGTTGCTGTACTAATGTATAACTGATAAACCATCTATGCCAATGTATAACTGATAAAAGAAAATTTATACAAAGAAAAAAATTCAACCACCTATGGACTCTTAATTCTAGCTCTTTAAATTCCATCAAATATGCACAATTTGCTTGATTTTTTCAATTTAGACACTCCATATGAGGTCAGCTCTGTGTGAATTTGTAAATCAGTCATATGCTCGCAAGCATTCATAGACCTTAGAGACACGATAAAGGCCTCGTCCAGATTCTAGAGGTTTAAAGCAAACAGTCGTTTCTTCTGAAAATAAAATGGATTCTCTGAAATGGAACAACATGGACCTTAGAATCCCGATAGACGACAAAGCCTTGTTAAGTGCTAAATCATTATCATTACTTGGGTCTACTTTTATTTTTACAAGAGCTTTGCCTTTGCCTCAGGGTCCTAGGCCGATCGAGCAGTACAACAAATATATAAAATACTGAATTGCACTTGAAACTGAAAGCCAGCACATACATCACTCCAGTTCCATAATAAAGGAAGCCAAAACCTTCACGAAAGACTAACAAACATCATAACTCATAAGAAATGGACCCAAACGTACATAAACTGGCAAAAATCTTTTTCTACGGGTAATTTAATGGGACTTGGAATCTAATCAATCGACAGAACGAAAGATGCATGGTACCACTGACTTGGGGTCCACTAAGCATTTGCCTTACCTACTCTTTGCCATCGCAAATATGTATTTTCTGGTAAGACCCAAAAACTCCGACGCCTTCTTTGTAGACGGATAAAGGTTTAACGATTCCTTTGTTTTGCAAGTTCCAGAAAGTGATTTTTTAACCTTGACAAATTGCACTAAGTAGCAAATTATGTGAATGAGAGCGGAGATTTTTGGGTCTTCTCCTAAAAAATAATTTGGAGAAACCAATTCGTTTTTACATTTTTAATTACATATGATTGATTGATTTCTTGATTGAAGTGTTTAGTTGAAAAATGGGTTGAAAATGAACTTGCTCCCTGAAAGTCGTCGGATATTGCCACTTTTCGGCAACTCTACTGTGGGATAGAGAAAATTGTCTAACTTTAACCAATTAAATCATATTCTTTTAATTTTTGAAAAATAAATAAATTAGATCATTTATCAGGATCCTTTAATATTTTTTAATAAGATCAAATGATTCACTTAATCATAAATTTGTTAAAATCGTAAAAGCGTAATTAATTGTTGTCCATCAAAAAATTGTTAATATTCTCCCCTTTTAACACTAATTAATTACAACAGTTGTAACAACTATAAAAACTAGTATAAAAAACGATTAGGAAAAATCAATGTATAGTTCGATCAAGTTTCAAAAAAATCATTTGATCTAAAAATAGTTATTATGTCCTGTAAGAATTTTGATACCAGAAAATATCAAATGTATGTGTCATATGTGACATAGATCCAATACAATCACGCATATCTAATACCTTACTAACATAAATGAAAAAATAGAGTTTGGCAAACTTGGATAATAACTGTATGATTTAAAATATATCATCTTTCCATATGTAGGTCTTAATTTCGCTAAACGTTATGTTAGGTTGCACCATAGAAATTTTTTTCTCTCACTGAATGTTAAACTACATTATAGAAAACCCTTATAGGATTAAATATTTACATCCCAATATATCATGTCAAAATCCATATATTTACATATATCTGTATGTGTCCTAATGACATAAGCTCACGGTCAATCTATATACAAACGTCTAATGACCTTTTAAAATGCTTAATATTGACACAAATCTTAAGACTTCATCTATATTATGACAATATATATAACAACAAGTATAACTGAGAGCAAAATGATGATCATCTTTATTCATAGAACATACTGTCATAATACATGAAAAACATACAAATGTATGAGGAGCAAATACGGTAATCCCTAATTAAAAGTGTTTAAGGACTTCAATATACACATACTATATACATGTCTCTAAAAAAAGGGATGAAGTCCTTTAATCAAAGATCAACAAGCATATCCTCAGTTCTCAAATGTTCCACTTCAATGCCACATTTCTGTGTCAATTTCTTAACAGTCAAATACTTGACCACCAAATGCTTAGTCTCTGTGATATTCTTATTACTATTACTGAATAACACAACAAAATGTAAATCTATATACCCTATGAGATTTAGATCGTAAACCTTGTGGATGTCAACGTATAATCCTTAATTCACTTTAAATATCTCAACATTCGTTTAATTGCATTCCAGTGCTATATTCTTGGGATAGTTAGATACCTACCTAGTCGTACAACAGCAAATGCAATGCTCGATTTAGTACATATCTAGGCATACATCAAACCACCAATTGCATTAGAATAAAACCAACCACATTAGAATAAGGCACATTCTTTATAGCTTCTCTCTATGTATCATTCTTTGGATACTGTGCCACAGACAATCTCTCACCATAAGAGAAAAGTGTTGCTATAGGTTTACAATCAGTCATATTAAAACTTTGCAGCACTCACTCAATGTATGCTCTTTGCGAGAGGCCTAATAAGCGTCAAGACCTGTCCTAATGAATCCGAATAACTAGGAAGAAAGATGCTTCTCCAAGGTCCTTTATGTCAAAATATTTGGTCAAAAGCAGTCCTCCTCTTTATTTATGATTCTCCTATATAGGAACCCCTGCATTGTGGAGGCAACATGAGTAGAGGCTTCACTATCTAGCCACCCTGAACTTGATGTGGCTATATTAATATTACACTCATGGATCATACAAGCCAAGGAATTACATGACAGTTCCTATTGTTCTTTCCAGGACATTTTTGGCAATCAAACCTTTTGTGTCCCTTCTTCTTACAGAAGAAGCATCTTATACTTTTAGCATCTACAAGACCTTTAGCAATGCTAGATTGAACAATACTCATACAAGGAGAGAATTTAGATTTCTTACTTTTAAACCTCTGGGGCTTTACCTTTTATTTTCCCTTGGTTGCTAGTAGAGTCGTATGAGTAGTGCTCTTTAACTTCTCATCTTCAGCAATGCATCAGGAAATCAAAGCATTGATATCCCAAGCTTTATCCTATGAATTATACATCGTAACTAGAATACCAAACTCTGAAGGAAGCGCATCAAAGATTGTTATACAATGTAGCCATCAAGAATGATGATGTTCAATGCCTTTAACTTACTTTAGAGGTAGACCATGTACTCCCTTACTCCCCCTTCTCCTATGTACCTTATGAAGAATAATTATTTCATTAGGGTACTTATCTCTGGACTAGAAGACACCCTACACCTCTGGGAGACACTATTTAAGAAGTCCTTTGCAATGTTTGTCTATGAAAGTCCACTTAACAGATGGTTTGGGATTGATCTCTTGATGGTCAAATAGCACATCCTATTTGACCTTTTCCAAGCTGTAAATATTGTTTTTTCAACCTCTTAGCTAAGAGATGAAGGTGCAGATGGCTTATCTTTAATCATGGCCATGTTAATGTCTGTCACCTCTAACACAAACTCTACATCTTGTTTCCATTTCTTAAAGTTGAAATCAGTCAGGGTTTCAATTGTGACACTATTATTATTTATAGAAAAGATGATTGCAAAGTTGTCAATATAATGACCAACATTAATTTAGGATAATAGCGATACTCAAATACACAAATAGTATCTATCTGAGAATCTTATTACATGTATCATAAAACACCTATTGGCTGAATACATAGTACATGCTGATAAGACCTCCATACAAAAGCTATGCAATTAGAGACATGCCACTAAATCCTATGATGTAACCACTTGTGAGTGAATAGATCACTTAAGTAATTGCTTCCTCCATCTAATGCCTTTATGCACATCTAAGGATCTTATATAAGATCAACACCTGTGGGCAGAATAGCCAAATATAAAACTAAAGACATCCCAAAACATGTAAGAGAACAATTCAAATATTGACTTAAAAGGTCACTGTAGTGACTACATTCTCATCAGTACTTAAACGGATCCACAAACGCAAGGGATACATGTTTATGTTATCCTCACATTCTTATGAGCATATAATATGTGACAATGTACCATCAATAAATGCAAATCCTTATGCACATTCTCATTATCACATACTAGTGCTGAAAAAATCAATTAACTTTATTTGAGACTTTATAATAGAAAAAGTCTCAATCGGAGTGATAATCATGCAATACTGAACAATAAATACACCATACAAGACATCATAACCATATCTACCTCTTTTATTTCTCGTCCAAAGCATGAAATTTCAATCAAAACTGGCTTTAGTAACCTTAATTTGTTTTTTTAAGTTAAACCTTAATTACTACTAATGTAATAAATCAAAAAAAATTAAAAACTTACTTTATTAATTCACAAGACCCCAAAACTAGCCCAAAATGACTCGAGGGACAATTTAGTGAGTGCTGAAATTTTTAGTTTTTTTTTTTTGGATTAACATCAACATAGCATCAGCTGCTGACTTTAGCAGTAAGTATGGCCAGAGGGTGCATGCTTTGGATGCATCAAACATTTGTGCTGCAAGCACTAGATGAGCACCCCCACTCGCACCGCCTCTATCCTATGTGCCACATGGCCAAATTCGTGTTCTGACCTTATTTTGCCATATGTTGGTCAACTGTCTGGCACATATACCGACGCACTATCTCAATGAGGCTTAGGGGAGTCGTCACATGTGCTTGACAATTTCCTTTCTCCTGTAGAAGAGTGCCACTTTTCTCTCTCCCCTGAAGCTTGTGTTTAACCCCCTTTTCAATGTTAAACACTTCAATCAAGAAATCAAGGAATTATATGCAATTAACAACATAAAAACGGATTGGTTTCTCTGAGTAAAAACGGATTGGTTTCTCTGAGTTCTTTATAGAGACAAAAATCTCTATTTTCATTCCCATAATCACATAATAACTCTAATACCACGTGCAGAGCATAACACGAGCCTCAATTACGCTTCTAAGATCTAATGTGAAAGTGAATGATGAAGAAAACACGAGAAATACCTGTTTTGTTTCTATAACTTTAAACGAGCTTTTCGAAGCCGAAACCTTCACATTTTTATGACAACCTTTACAAAAGTTGATTGTCGAGATAACTTCTGTCTGTAACTTCCTTAACATGTGAACCTCTTGACCAGTCAGAGAATCTAAATAATTATAATGTACTTCAGCAGTTGTAAGAAACCTTAACCTTATATATATATCGTCCATATTGGGCTTCTCCTTCACAAGTCCAATATAAATTTAGCCCACAATGATTAGGATCTATTTTCTTCATCAAGCTTCAATGCGTTAAATTAGATCATTTATCGGGTTACTTTATTATCTTTTAATCAAATTAAATTTGATTTGTTTAACCGTAAATTTATTAAAACCGTAAAAGCGTAATTAATTGTTGTTCAATACTCAGAAAATTTCTAACAAAATAACCTAAACAAACTTTCAGTTGTTTCTACTGGAAGCCATAATTAAGCTTTCGGTGTATGTAACTCAAAGGAGAGAAAATGTTTAGGAACACACTACCATATCTTGAGTTTAAACAAGTAAAGACACTAATTAATAAACTGTAGCTAAAAATGATCACTTTAATCTATCAACAGGATTTACTATGAATCAATCACATCTAATTATGCTCTGAGCCTACTTTTAAGCCAAATTTAGTGTAGATATTCATTGCAAATCCTTGCCAAGTTGTCTATTCTTATTTTTCAAGTTATTCATTGGCAAGCTTGTGAACAAAGGACAAAGAAGAAAACTAATTAAGCGGCTGTTACTATTTTGAATAGGAATCCGATTGATTGCAACACGGGAGATTCTTGGTATCATCAACATGGGTCCATGCTCGTTGTGTACAAATCTTGAACACTTGAATATCACTTTCTGTCACTCCAAAGTTGATTTGCTTACTCCAAACTTGGTTTTCTTGTGTGGTACCCTAATCGCTCTCCAGAAATAAGCACTAAACTTTCTCTGAAACGGTTCTATTATTTAACATATTCTTCGCCTATAATCTTGAACTCCTTGATGAATCTAATCATTACGTGGTATAATAAGAATTCAATTAATTGCCTAAAGCTAGCTAGCTGGCGTAAGAGTAAGAACAACTTTCATTTTCCAACTTGGGACGTATCATGTTAGAGTTCTACATTGAGTAGTTGACGAATCCCATTCCCACCTAAATTAGCGCTACTGATTAACAACACCAACATCTATTGTTAATGGTATATGTATATATATCCTGTAAGCTAAATATTTACTTCATAACAGTGACACCAGAACCGTACTTGGTACGTCAGTAACAGACTGAAAAAATATATAATAACTAAGAAACAAAGTCAAATTTAGCTGCTGTTAGTTGCCAAATTAATGTATAATGTTAACATACCCCTTCTTGAGTATATTAACATTATGCAAACTTTAAGGATATGTGAATTTTTAATAAAACAAGAAGTTTCAATTTTTTTTAGTAGACTAGATGATCTGTTTAAGCCTTGCACTGTCTCACCCTCCTTAATGATATTTTATTCTTTCATTCTCTGGCTCATCTCATACATGACATACGCTCCTATATGGAATGAGCTCCTTAATACAACATTGTACATGTGTTTCGTAAAGATAACCAATGTGCGAATTTTTTAGTTTGTCTGGGCTCGAGATGCCCGCATTCGGAGAGCGTCTGGAGTACACCCCTATCTGATCTTCATCACTATCTACGTGTTGATGCTCAGGATGTAACATTTATTCGTTAATATTTAATTTTGTTCGTCTGCTGTAACCAAAAAAAAAAAAAAAAGAATTACCTAACTCTAATTCTAAATAAGAGGAGACGCCAATCCAACGCGTGAAGTTGCTAACAAGGCGAGATGAACAATAATATGTTAGGTGATACGATATTGTATGTTTTGTTGAACGAATAAAATATTGAGTGGAGTTCCAACACGTTAACCATATATAAGTCAAGCACGTTTCAAGCTTGGAAGGGTATCCAATCAGTAAAAGATGAGTGACAAGTAATTTACAGGAAAATTAGATTCCTCGACAGTTAATGAAGAAAGGCTTTAATATTTTATTGCTAACATATATGCATCTTTCTATATTTCAACGGTATAAGGTCACGTCAGTTAGGAAATTCGAAAGAGACGGAAGATATACAAAAAAAAAATTGTTCAATTTTCTAAAAATTAAGACCACTTTAAATTTTATAACATGATCAATATATGAAACATAATAAAAATAAATTATAAATTTTTTTATAAAGTTTCCCGAACCATTTCTGAAACTAGTTTACTGCAACTATTGTACCTGCACTTATATTCGACTTCTAACATTATTCACTCAAAATTGTTAAGAAAACTTCATAAATAGTGTTGAGGTGAGTAAGTAAGAAATTCTAATTTCTTTAAAGCTTACACCATATTATTGGTTTGAACTTTTTACTAATATAATTTTAATTTTAACTAAACCTTAATTAGAATTATACTTAATTCTAGCTTAATACTAATGGGTCGAAATAAGATTCAATATCTAATATTAATCTTTATTTATTAAATATCTTATCTTTAAACTTTAAAATTTTTCAAACTTTACGATCAAATCCAATTAGCTTAAATTACTTTTTTCTCTCTTCTTTCATTTTTGTGTGACCCATGATATTTTTAAATATATTGACAATGAATATAATTATAACTTAAATCATAATTAGAATTAGATAAATTAAACTCTTTTAGTTTATCTTCAATTCTCTAATTAAATCATTTAAATTCATAAATCAATACTAATGCTCTCAAGTATTAGAAATATCAAAATAGTTTTGAATAATCTTTTTATGCATTTTTTTTTCAAAAAATTCAATATTCTATCACACAATATTCTAATTAGATATAGAGCATAAAATTAGTGTAAACTCTATTTGAGCCTAATCGTCTCAATTCTCCGTCATTAATAACGAATTCTATTAATGACGCTCGAAAACTATTTTCAAAATAACATTCTATCTTAGCCAAAGATTTTACGAACTAATACTAATTTTGAACAATGGAACATTCTACTTAATCATTTTAGGGTGATAATCGTATATTGATCACGTAACTACCTCTATATTATAACACCCCACCCTCATAGGTCATATTCCCCAACAAACCATCGGTATTCAAGAACATACCCTACGAGGTAACTGCTAGGGCAATTAGTCAATCATACTAAATTCAAAGTTTTAGAAATATCACACGCATATCCAAAAAATCGATAATTAAACTTTCGAACCATTTTACTCATAACAATCTCAGTTATAAATGTCATAAACCATAAATACATCATCATAAATTCCAGTGATCATATGGATCCAATACAAATACAAAATGTGTTTCATCAAATTGTTATTACAAGAAAAATTCATTTACACAATAAATAATGCTTCGAAATAAAATGTTTAATACTAAAAATAACAGAAAACATATGCAGACGCCAATTGATCTCGACCCCTAACTCTTATCCGAATGCAGTGGTTAGACTCCAATTAGTCTAACTGGATATCCCCTAAACCTAAAAGATAATGTTATAAATTTTAGGTGAGTTTTGCGAACTCAGTGAGAGGATCATCCTCGATGGCTCACTCATATCACATAACACAAATAGTTCACAGTTCATATTCAATTTGTAGATAAATATTAACACATATAGCACATCACTTCATTAATTCATCATTTGGCATCAAATACAATTTATTCATTTACTTCATATATCACATTTGGAACAATTCAAACAATACAATTCAGTCATTTAAACATAGATATCAATTCTATATGCAATGCTCATAAGACTCACTTTTGATTATTACGTTGTTGTGATCGAGTACCTATAACTATCATGTATCCATTGTGGATATGGGCTCATTAATAACTATCACATATCTGTTGGGGATACCAGACTCATTATATGTTGGACCCCGATCTTTGAGTGACATTGAGAAATATTAAGTGAAATAAAATGAGTGGTTTCATATATGTAGTGTGAAATAAAAAGTAATTATGCTTTGAGGAAATTCATAAGAAAAGAATGATTTGATTTTGATACCTTCGAGTTTTG
>JANIHY010000008.1:55121400-55138562 GCA_027479065.1 Erythroxylum brevipes
AATGTATGTACATTTTATATATTCATTCATTATAAAATCTCCATTTTTTATTTAATTAAAATTCATAATTTTAATTAATTGAATTAATCACTTTATATATAATCTTTTTTCATTCCCTATAAGCCTATCCTCTTTCATTAATGAATTTGGTTTCATCTTATTCATTTTATCAATATATGAATGCTTTATGTATTCATTCCTTATAAAATCTCAGTTTTTATTAATCAATTGAAATTTTCATATTATATTATTAATTAAAAATTTTGTGTCAACTTTAGCTCGATCAAGCTTAAGGTTTAAGCCTGATTAGGCCTTGAGCCAAGCCTAAGCTAACCTATTATCATCCCTAATCCCTATGGCATATTGAATAACAATGATTTGGAAGAATAAGTGTGATGCTATTAAATAAGTGAATATATAATAACTAAGCCTTGTGTAGAAATTTTCATTTTCGAAGGCTTGTTGGATTGCCATGCATGATGTTGTTTGAGCAGGCATTCACCAAGACTATAATTTTTTGAGTTTTCATATTATTTTGTTTTCAAAATGATGGTAATTCGTATTTGTTTTAGTTCTCACACAAGCTAAATTATATTGGACTTAGCAGTTTAAAAATATTTGTATATTTTATTATTGCATTTTTTTATTTTAGTGAATCTTTATTGTTCTATATATGAATCGGTTTAACCTTTGATGAACTAATAATTTGAGTACAACAAATCTTTGTTGTACTGCATCAATTATAGTTGTATGCAATATTCTAACACAATAATTCCAATAATTTCATTTATGCTAACAAATTATAAACTTGTGCATGTAGGTAAATGGACAAGGATGGTTGGGATGGAAAATTATGTTTTATGGTGGAAAGTTTTTCTATGGAGAAGATGTTGAATATATGGGTGGTTATGTAGAGAGTTGGGGCTTCAAAATTGATAGGTTTTGTTATTAGGATCTTGAGAAGATGCTTATAGAGGATTTTAAAGTTCTAAGAGGTAGTAAGTTTATGAATAGGGTACCAAAAACTACTCTAAAAATTGGTTTAATGAAGGTGGATAAAAGTGATGCTTGTGTAATAAGAGTTAAGTAAGCTAATTGCATAATATAAGATGTTAGAAATCTATGCTAGTCATAAATCTTATCTAGAACATTCTTTAATGATGATGTTAAGGTGGAGGTCATTACTAGGATTGCAGATGATGTCCCCATCAATGTTACCTAGTCCATTATCGTGCAATTTATGATTGAAGATGTAGTTGAACAAGAAGATGTAGGTATAAGTGGGAGTAAAGTTAATTCAAAGAAACAAGAACATAATTAATTTGTTGATGTAAGGAATAGAAAGGAGTTTGATTCAGTTTTGGATGATGAAGAGTTAGAATTATCTAGGCATTTAGCTTCTTCGTTTAAAAGGTGAGAGTTGAAGAAAAAAAGTTTAGGGTAATATTTGCAGGTAGAAAAAGGGAAAGATAAAAAGGGAAATGCATCAAAACATGCAATAGATGTTAAAGATGATGGAGATGATCATGAAGAGAACAAAATTATGACTGACTACTTTGATTCATATGACAACTGCAGCTTTAAAGAAGGTGGTTCAAATGTGCATGAAGGGTTAAGCCATAAATCAATTTTTTTGCAAATTCAACCCTCATAAGAAAAATATTGAGATTGAGCTTTGTATGTAGTTTGAAGATTCCAACCAATTCAAGCAAAGCACTTTACAAGGTGATTGTTGATGAAAGAAGGGAGTTTACTTTTTCGAGGAACATGAAACAATTTGTGAGAGTCAGATGTGTGAGTAAGTATTGCAAATGGTATATTTGGTTAGCTTGGTCAAAGATTTAATATTTTGCAAGTGAGCATTCGAAAATTTTCTTGTAATTTTAAATTTAGCCTTCATTTTTATTATTGACTGACTACTTTTGGATATGGATGCAGGTAAGAGTTTATGAAACGAAGCACACATACAATCCTATTTTTGAAATAGAAGTGTCTGTTTGAAATGTCTTACAAACAATTACTTCAAAGACTTCCTAGGACTTCACTATAAGAAAAGCGAGAATTAACAACGAAAAATTACCGATGAAAAATGTCGTTGCAAATTACTGACGAAAAATTCATTTCTATGGGTAAAATTGACGGGAAAATTTTCATTTAGTGACGGTACTAATATCCGTCACTAAATATGGAGGGAAATCATTCTAATAAATTTTGCAATGGACTTTAGTGATGATATAAGATTCCCATCGGTAAAGGATTTAGCGATGCTATAAGATATCCGTTAAAAAAATTGACGGAAAAATTTTTGTTTAACGACGGTACTAATATCTGTTGCTAAATATATAAGGAAATCATTCCAGCAAATTTTGCAATGGACTTTAGTGACAGTATAAAATTCTCGTCCGTAAAGGATTTAGCGACGGTATAAGATGTCCGTCGATAAAAAAGCGAGAATTATTGGCGGAATAAAAAATTTTTGAGTTTACCTATAGAAAATTCCATCAATAAATTCTTTTTAAATTTAAACTCACCCGACATCTCTCCCTATGTCTTCTTCTGCCTTCTTCATGAGTCTCCTCTTCAGTTTTCTTCTCTCTGATTTCTCTATTATGGACTCCTTTTCTAGCTTATCGCTGTTACCTTCTTTGGCCATTGTCATCGTGTGCTTCGATGGAGGTATTATTGCACACATGCTTATGGTATCATCAAATCGTCAATTCCTTTCGATTTGAGATTGGTTGTTCTGAAAATCTTATTTGTTTTATGATCCCATTTATTATATGTTGTTCTTGTATAATTGTAAGGAGTTATTTCTATTTCTTCAAGTATTATGAACTAAATAACATAAAGGCAACTTTGTCCTTATCAAGCTCAGGTGAGTATTTAAACCTACTCTAGTTTTACAAACAAAATTCTACATCTGTTGATCTTTAATAGTGTTAAAAGATTAGCATAAAATTCTTCTTCTTTCTGTGGATGCTTAAAGAAGCTAAACAGTTCATAACACTGTTTCTAGCTCCTATCAAAATTGCTAGTAGTAAAACAAAGAAATGGTTGTCAAGCCTTCTATATAAGTCACAACCTGTAAGAATCTTCATTCCAAAGCATTTGAATAGGTAAAGCCATGTTGGTATGCAGAAGTGTAGCAGTCCGTATATATTTAATGTCAGGTTTTAAAAAAATAAAATTATTTACCGACGAAAAATACAATTACGCAATAAAATTCATTATATTTACCGACGGAATATCAAAAATTGTCGGTAAAATGTAAAATATTTACTGACAAAACAAAGAGTAATCATCGGTAAAATTACATATGAAATTGGATTTTAGTTGGTAATTTTACCGACAGAAAGAAAATTTTCATCAGTAAATTTACCGACAATCATTTTTCTGATGCCTTTGTCCATCGGGATATTTCGTCATAAATTTTTATTACTGACAAAATCCAAACATTTTTCGTCAATAATTTCATCGCCAAATGACATTTTTCTTGTAGTGCTTACTACATTGAAGCTAATTGACTTGAGGAATTTTTGTGAAGAAATATTTGAGGGTTGATGTTGGTTACAAAATCTTTTATAGGGCTAGGAAGTTGGTGATAGAGGAAATGCAAGAAGGTATAAGGGAAGAATATAGCAAGCTGTGGTATTACTGGGAAGAACTATTGAGGTCAAATCCTAATTTAATAATCGAATTAGTTATTAAAAGACCATCATTTGGAGAAGATTTACATCCATTCTTTGATAGGATGTATATGTGTTTTTAATGTTACGAGAAAGGCTTTTTAGTTGAATGTTGAAGGTTCATATGACTAGATGGTTGCTCTTTTAACGGGTTTGTAAAAGGTGAATTAATATTAGAGTTAGAAGAGATGGAAATAATCAAATATTTCCTGTAGCATAGGTTATGGTTCATAATGAAACACTAGAAACTTGGAATTGGTTTTTAGGGTTGTTAAAGAAAGACTTGGATTTAAAAGATGGAGGTGGATCGAGAGTGATTTCTGATCATCAAAATGTATACTATGATTTTTCATAAACTTTTGTGGATATGCTTACTCTTATTACTAATTTACTAAATTTTTCAATGTTTACTGAATAGGGTCTTGTGGAGGGACTTGATAGGTATCTTCCAAGGGCTAAAGTGAGACTTTGTGCAAGACTCATGTGTACCAATTTCAGAAAGAGGAATCACAAAGGGCTTAATTTGAAGAGAATTTTTATGGCAATGCTGTAAGTCATCTAACAAACCTAACTTACTTTATAAATTAAGAAAGTTTGAAGAGGAGTCAGAAATGATCATAGTAATTTTCTAGGAATTCGAAAAGGAAAATGGGCAAGAACATTTTTCAACACTTCATTAAAGTGTGATATTATGGATAAAAATCTTTGTAAAGCATTTAATGGAAGTATAATGGAAGCCTAGAGTATAAATATTATCACCATGCTTGAGGAAATTGGAGTGCTTATGATGAAACGATTGTTTAAGAATAGGAATATGGCAACTAAATGGATAGATGGCATTGGTCCAAAAATAAAGACAAAATTGAGAATTAACAAGAAGTTAAGCATAGATTGTGAATTTGAGAGTAATGGTATTGGTGAGTTCAAAATGATTAAATAAAAAAGTTAAGCTTGTTGCCAACTTGCGGAGTAAGATATATAGTTGTAGAAGCTGGGAAGTGTTCAGTATCCCATGTGCACATGCCATTGCTTCCATTGTTTACAATAATGAAGACCCTGAAAAATATGTATCTTATTTGTTTTTGAAGGAGAAGTATCTACAAGTATATCAATATATGATAGAGCTAGTTCAAATAGATAAATCTTGGCCTAGAACTAAACCTAAACCATTATTACCACCTCCACTTTGAAAAATGCTCAGAAGGCTAAAGGGGAATGGAAAAAAGGAGGATTGGGAGAGTACTATTAAGGGTAATAAGGTGTCAAGGAGAGGCATGAAAATGATGTGTCAAAATTGCTTCAAACAAGGGCACTACAAAAAAACATGTCTTATGACAGATGTGTCAAGACAAGTTTCAACATGTTTAATATTATTCATTTGCATATATTTCTTCATACTTAAAATTTTTTTGTTTTCATTTTTCACAATACATTCTACAAGTGATGTCCAAGTTGATTGTTCCATTATTTCTTTCAAACCGACCACATATTTCAAGCCCAAATAAAAGAAAGAGATTAGTCCGTGGATATCGAGCATTGTAGGGTGAAGAACATCAATCAACAGTAACAAAACAATATAACTTATCAAATGTTACAAGTATTGAATTATATGTCTTAAATTAATTTTCATGATTGGGTTATCCTTTGATTATGTGTTGCCATTTCTTTTAGGATGAAACAAATGTGAGGATAAGGAAAACAAGATCAAAAGCATTAGCAAGTTCTACTTAGAGATGCATTATACCACGTGCCTTATCTTATAAGATCTATATAAGGTAATATTTCACAAAAACAAATACTTTTGGATTATACAATGCCTATGTGCCTTATCCTATTATATTGGAATAACTAAATGCTTATATGAATGCACATTGGTGCTTTGGTCTATTACGCGTTAAGTGTTTTAGTATGTATTTCATTTTTTTTACTAAGTAACTTAAGTGTTAAGTGAGATTGATTTAGGAACTTGATTGGGATTATAAGAAAGTCATGAAGGAAAAGGATCAGTGAGATGATTCAAGAATTTGACTATCAAGATCATCTATATATATTGAAGTTGTCAACTTTAGAATTATTTGTTGGAGTCCACTTTTAACTACATGCAAAATGGTTTAAAAGCAAGGAAGCTATAATTCTGCACTCAATTAGTCATTAAAAATATAATAATATATCATTGACAATCATGTTCATAAGCTATTCAAATTGTCAGGATACATTGAATAATAGCTACAATCCTCTGCTTGGTTTATGAAACGCTAATAATGCAATACTCAACATTTTTACATCCCCACGTAGCAATTTTAATTACAACCACTAATAATATAATACTGAAAATTTTAATTTTCATTTTCAACATTTTGTTCTTCTAGCTTGTTTATCTTCTTTAACAACCCTAGTACAATACCCGTAACTCTTTCACACATCAGTGGATCAACCCACTCAAAAAATTGACAACTTTGATGCTAAAATTAATTGAATAATATAAAGTTAACAATAATTTCAAACATAAAAAATGGTTCAAATTAATCAAGTAATAAAAGAGTTAGCAATAATTTCGAGATTAAAAAGTTAGATAACTAGTGAAACCATAAAATAAGTAAATAATTGACCCACGTTGAGCACAACAAACAAAACATCTTCTAGGATTTCTCTCCATCCATGAAGTTTGCACGAGAACCATTAATCCACAAAAACAAATAAATTCTTCCCCCACCTTAGATGTCAAACTTGCATATGTTATTTAACTCATAATTCTCAATCATAATATATGACACAAAATGAAATAGAAAGGACAAACATATTCAATATATGAAAATCTATATTTTCTCTATATATATATATATCTTTTCAACAAAAAGTCTCAGCTATATGCCAACAAAATTACTTAAACATGATATCAAAAAATTGCATTTTCAAGCAGTTAAACTTTCAGGATTCTAGATTTATTGGTGATGTATATATGAAAAAGGTTGAAGTCAACATGAAACCCTTTTATGCCAAGTTTTCGGTCCTAAAGCTATTCAAAAAAACTAGTGTGAGAGCAAAATCATCAATCTCAGGTCACCACTTACATGCACATTATCAATTTGTTGTATTTGCTTATATTGGTCTTTAGGTGCATGCACGCAATCAAAAAGCAGTTGATATAGGACAAAACCATTCATGAAGCGTAATACATATACATCTCACCACTAAAAGTAAAACTATTTTTGGTAAAAGTAAATTTGGGTGATGAATAATTGGAAATGGGTTTGAGTCATCGGGATGTCTCATGGAACACTGCCAAACCTGTTCGATCAGCATTTTTGAAAAGTATTTAACAATTCATGATCCCATCTGAACATTTTCTTTGCTGTACAATATTTTTTAATCTCAAGGTGTATGGATTCTACGTGTGTACGGAGAAAAGTCTTCCAATTGTCTTATCGGAAACCTCTTTGGTTCCATGTTTCCAGATTCAACACCCAACAACTCCTCTTGTCTTGTAGTTGTGATGTCTCTAATTTTACTTCCTTTTCCCCCTTTAATCTACACATTTTAGAACTCGTGCAATGCTATATTTTAATATTTCAGTTAGCTTTTGATTTTGTAGAGCCATCAGCTAGGCAACTTCGATATGGGAACTTGGTAATGTCACGACACGAGACCTTGCATCCATGCACGTTTACACTTGTAATCATGGTTACGTATATGGTTAACCATAATTGACAATCGTTAATTGTAAGAAAAAACAAAGATATTGTTAGTGTTAACGTGTATAGACATAGTCTAGTTCTAAAACTCAAACAAGGTACGTAAGTTTTATGTTCAAAGGTTCACGAATAACCTATCTAGTATTGTATTGGGAAGAAAGACTTTTCAAAGAATTCTATAGCTACAAGTATTTGTTATATACTTGCTTCACCTGATGTGCTAATTCTGTTGTTTAGCAGTGGAGGGAATGCTTTAGTTGAAAATTGGAATCAATACTAAAACTAATGAATCACAAGAAGCGGTGCTAAGTGTAAAGTGGCGAGTGAATATTAATTGGAAGGGTGGTTCAAAATCAAAGCAAGATGAGCAGACTTTTCCTGACCTTGCCGCGCAGCAGGTGAAGTAAAATGCCTAGAAAAGTAGGTTCCAAAATGTTTGTTTAAACCTTTGGTTTGTAGGAAGTAATTCTAAAGCAAATTGCTTTTTCCTGTAGGAATGTCTAATCCTGGTACAAATGTGTAATCAAAGGCTGCCTTTGAACTTGATAGGGTTTGCTTTCCATGCACTTCTTCTGCAGACAAATATTTTCAAATTGGCGGATTGGAAAACCCTTTTTGCACGGCCGTCAAAGAAATATTCTGCTTTCGGTGAAGAAGCCTATGCATTGGAATTTCATCGTTTTTTATTTAACATTAATGGGTCTCCATCTCCTTAAATGAATCATAAAGGAACATAAATTTTAAACCTTCAAAATACACAACAAAATGGGAAATTTAACATTAAATTTTTTTACTAATCATAAATTAAAACGACTACTAATTCTATAGACAACAATGAACTCTTCATTATTCTTGGCAATACTTTTAGTTCAAGTACTTTCACAATAAAGAAATCTACACAATTTACCAACAAGTGTTATTTTATATCATTATAAGTTTATCGAAATCAGCTTCTTTATTAAGTACTTCATCTGATTCATAATAACTGTCGTTTTAAAAAAATACACGCTTATTAAGAAAATTAATGAAATTATATATATGCCCTTATTAATTAAGATGAGAGAGAAATGAAAGGTTAATTTTGCCTTGAAATTGTGATCTATATAATTAAGATGAGAGAGAAATAAAAGGTTAATTTTGGAAAAAAAATTATAAACATGCATACAAAGTCAATAATGACACTTATTTTGAATAATTAAAATGTATCTAAAACGACACTTGTTATGAATCGAAGGAAATATAAGTAAGACTGTGTGTTATCAGACCTTTTCAGATTTTACATTTCAATAAAACTTCAATATAATATTGTAATTGTTGTTGTTATTTTACGTCATTCACAAGGCATGCTTAGAATAGCTCCCAAGAACAATCCTCCATATAATGCAGGCACCATAGCTTTGACAGGATACATTGTAAGATCCCTTATCACCAAGCAACTCCTTCAAATGCTAAAATGAATAAATAAGTTATGATCTGAGTTTAACTATTTTTATGCAACTCTCAATTTAAAAAAAAAAAAGGGTATGTGTTGTCCCGACCATCTTTCCTTGAGTAAATATAATTATCAACTTGCCTATAGGATGTTATGTTGTTGTATTAGGGGCCGAATTGTCAACTTCTTGTCACATTTCTGATTCTATTTTCGTGCCAAAAGGACAAGGAGCGACAAGTACCACGCAAATATAGCAAAAATGACTTCAAAGCTATAATATTAATTTCCTACAAATGCCCATAATCGGAGAGACGAGGGTAATTAAAGGAATCAGATTCTTTATGCGATTTAACCGCAAGCAAATTGCAGATTATGTAGACATACTGTCAGGCGTTGAATACGAAAATTCCCTCTTTACCCCTTAGAATCCAACGATCAATAACAGGCCACCGTGAATTTCAACGGCTGGGATTTCCCCATGACTAAATTTGGACAAGGAAGACTCTTCACGGAGACCGCAGTTGGCCAAAATGCAATGTTTAATGGAATCTAACTGCCCGAACAAATATCTGACTGCTGCCCGTACTCTCACTTACCTACTGACACGGTCAGCCTTGGGCAGCTCCAGACTCCAATACAGTGACTTTCTATCTCTAACATACATCTTAAATCCCTCTCTCTAGACCGTCCCTAAAGAGCGTACTTAAAGATACGAACTTTTTGTTTTCCCATTTATCAATCGACTGAAAGAGCCACCACTTCTCATTGGAGGAGGTGGCTCAAATTAGTGGCCTTAGAGCGCCGTCTCCGATGAACAGGAGGTGAAGTTGCTAACTCCCTCCTGAGCAGAGTTGGGTGCCAAAAAATGGGTCAGGGTCTGAGTTGTGTTGCTAAGCAAGATAATGGACTCTTCAGGGCTGTGCAGCTTGGTGACTTGGACACTGTAAAGGCCATGCTTGAGAGAGACCCTTCTCTTTTGTTTCAAACCACTTATGATACCCAATCTCCACTTCATATTGCTGCTGCAAATGGCCAGATCGAGGTGGGGTTCTTGACCTTTGCCCGCCTTTTTTGAGTGAATTTTTGGTGTTTCACTACTTTTCCGTTTGTTTATTGTTGCTTCTGGAGGTCTAAAGACTGGACCTTTCGTGAGACTATGGATGACACTTGACGAATCTTTTGGTTTTTGGATGGCTTTTAGATTTTATCTTTTCTTTTGGAGCGATCTGTGGATCCAGACACTGTAAATCGACACAAGCAGGTAAGTTATGCGCTAATGTTAAGTTTATGTTACGGAAAATTGTTTGATCTCCTAGTCTACTTCTTTTTTATTCGCTTTAAACATGTCGGTATAAATCTGATTGTTGGTGGCAAATGTTGTAGACTCCACTTATGTTGGCTGCCATGCACGGTAAAAGTGGCTGTTTGAAGAAGCTGATCGACGCTGGAGCAAATGTATACAAAAAAATCTTATGGCTTTCTTCAATTTTCGTAGGTTCCAGTTGATTGTTCTTTGGATTTTTGAATCAAGGCACTGATCATGCTTCTCTTTGTGCTGATCAGATCTTGAAATTTGATTCAATTCATGGTAGAACTTGCTTGCACCACGCTGCCTACTATGGTCATTCTGATTCTCTTGGAGCTATTCTTTCTGCAGCCCAATCTAGTCCTGTGGCTGTTTCTTGGTAACCGGGTTTCATTCTTGAAGTTGATTAATTCCCTTAAATATGAATGATGTTTCTTGTGATTTCTGTATATTTACTAAATTGAAACCGAATCCAGGGGATACGCACGGTTTGTCAACATTAGAGATAGTAAAGGAGCGACACCATTGCATTTAGCAGCTAGTCAAAGACGGCCCCAATGTGTTCGTATCTTGTTAGACACCGGCGCACTAGTTTGTGCTTCAACAGGCGGATATGGGTAATGGTTATGTCAATTGGCTGCTCATATCTTCTCCATCTTTGATCTTTTGTTGTAATTGTTGTTCTTTATGTATATTCATGCAGCTTCCCAGGTAGCACTCCTCTTCATCTGGCAGCCAGGGGTGGATCTCTTGATTGTATTCGTGAGTTGCTGGCGTGGGGTGCAGATCGTCTTCAAAGAGATGCTTCTGGGTATATCCTGTTTATTTATTTGAAAATTTGGCTTGTCCATACAAATTGGATTACAGAAGACAAGCTATTCATAGCTATCCTATTTAGAATTTTCATTACTTGTTTCTTTGTTAGTAATTGGGGCCGTACTGGTTAGGGATAGTATTCAGGGGAAATTGAAATTTTTCTCAGGGTTTAATTTTTGTCACTTGCCTATGTACACGTTAATGTTGTCGTCTCATGATGTTTCAGAACAATAAATCTGCTAATAACTGAAGAACTCTCTCTTTCTTTTGAAGGTCCTTTCTTATATCCCTTGTCCCATCGTATTTACTTTTTCCACCAACGAGAGATAAGTGGTGTATTGATCATGTTGAGCAAATAAGAAATTCATGGCTTGTCACTTAGTAGCTATTGGTGGATGTATTCTTCTTTTCTTCAGGGCTTATGATGACTCTTACTATTTCAAGTTTGTTTTTGTTGCTGGATGTTAACTTATTTGCATGCATATGCAGAAGAATACCGTACACGGTTGCTGTAAAGCATAAACATTTAGTGTGTGCAGCCCTCCTAAATCCCTCATCAGCAGAGCCTCTTGTCTGGCCATCACCCTTAAAATTCATCAGCGAGCTGAATGCAGAGGCAAGAGCTATACTAGAATGTGCCTTAATGGAGGCTAACAGGGAGAGGGAGAAAAAAATCTTGAAAGGAACTAGTTATTCGTTGCCACCAACTTCAGATTCTGAGGTTGCTGCAGATGATGATATGTCTCAGGTAAATCATTTTCTCTCTTTATCAGGATGGTGATTAACCTCTTGTTTCATTTTATGACAAGAATAAAAGTTGTAGAGGGCTGACCATCACTTAAATGCACGAAAAGTAGTTGATTCGGAAAGAAATTAAACATCTTGAAGTTTTAAAGCCTAATGTGTCTGTT
The DNA here is from genome assembly GCA_027479065.1 of Erythroxylum brevipes. Classification (NCBI taxonomy): domain Eukaryota; kingdom Viridiplantae; phylum Streptophyta; class Magnoliopsida; order Malpighiales; family Erythroxylaceae; genus Erythroxylum; species Erythroxylum brevipes. The sequence continues at coordinate 55,133,244 of JANIHY010000008.1, forward strand.
ATCATTTTTTGGTTAGAAAAGAGTTATTTAGGAAACATTAAATAGAAACCCAAACTATTTTTCAACTCCAAAATTGGTGTCAACCTCCTGGTTCTATTTTGTTTGCCATATTGTGATGATCCATGCTTGATTTTTTGAATTCTCATCATACTATGGTCCAGATCATCTTCAAAACTTGAATATTTCATTCTATCATCTAATCAATCATAGGCCCTGACATTTTTATTTTCCCTTTTAAGCTACTTGATTCCTTGTCTGCCAATCTCTAGATTGTCTGGGGTCATTGAAATCATTCGAAAAAGAGCTTCTAGTCGAATGGCCTTGAATTGTGGAACTAATGTACGTTGTGACTTATTTTATGCAGGCAAGTGAGACAGAAATATGCTGCATATGCTTTGAACAAGTTTGTACAATTGAAGTTCAAGAATGTGGCCATCAGATGTGTGCACAGTGCACATTAGCTCTCTGTTGCCATAATAAGCCCAATCCTACAACTGCTATTGTAACACCTCCAGTTTGCCCATTCTGTCGAAGTACAATTGCTCGCCTAGCAGTTGCTAAAGTTAAGAATTCTGATGACACTGATCAGGACACTGGAGATGTTGGAGATATTGGTTCCCCAAAGCTTAGAAAGGCCAGGAAGTCACGGAACTTTAGCGAGGGAAGCAGTAGCTTCAAGGGCTTATCAGCAATGGGTTCATTTGGGAAAATGGGTGGCCGTGGCTCAGGAAGAATTGCTGCTGATAATGAGTGGGTAGATAAGCCTTGATAAAACTTGGTAGCATTTGGCAATCAATGATTCCGTTTAGCAATCAATGATTCCTACACTGGTAACAAGAAAAGGAAGGTACAGATTATCAAGGAATCAATGTCGGTGCTGGACCCAGTTGGTATATACATATATATAGATAGAGGTCCATTTGGTATGTAGATTTGGGAAAATAAGAAAGAAAAAAAGACGTGAGTTGCAGGTTTTGGGTTGGTAAACTGATAATGTGGTTGATGTGGGTTCTTTTTGTGATATTTGCTTACTTAAGATTGAAGGAGCATTGATTATTACTTTGAGGGTCTGTAAGTTACCTTGATCTTTATATAAGAGCAAAATTCTTTCCTTCATCAAGGTCAACAAAAAGGTTCTGTAATAGCTTCTTCCTGCAACACTTCTTTCAAGTTACCATGCTGTAGATCTTAAAAGAGTCGAGCACCTGATCTAGGTCTCCAGAAATGTTAGTGCATCGTGTAATGTCATTGGAGCTTCTGCTCTACTTCCACAATTATTTGCCATGGTCTTCTGAAACAATAACACGTTCAGGAAGCAAAGCGGTATGTGTTTACTGTAAAGATAGATAAAGAAAAGGCTGGCACTGTCACGTGAGAGTGTCTCCAATGGCTAAATGAATAATTTAATACAGTAATATGAACATGAATGTGGACACGTGGGTGGGATGTTGGTTGGGACCCGCAAATGCAAAACACAAACGCAGGCTCACCAAACTTGAGTGGGGACCGCATGTTCGTAATTCTTATGAGAGATATTTGGATTTGTTTAGAAAATAAAAAGTGATGGCCACGCCACCGGTCCGGTCTTTGATCTTTGGATGATGAACGCGTTAGGGTTATCGGAATGCCCTTTTTCTTCTCCTCCAATTTCCTTGAGTTAATTTACTTATTTACTTGTTTTTTCTTTTCGGGTCTTCAATTCATTAAACTGACACACTCCAGCTTTCTTTTCTTGTTTGTCTTTAGTCGACAACTGCATGGCTAGTTGATCTGACAATATGTGCGTCTGCTTTGATAATGGTTTTCACTTGGGAATTAAAAATAAAATGTTACAACCTCATGACACAGGTAAGTTGATAAGGGATTCTTTTAATTTAAATAAAGTCATAGGTTTGAACCGTCCTCATATATTTGATCGTTTAAAACTTAAAATCAGAGTTTTGTCTCCTGTAAGAAACCTATCTAGCTCGAGCGGAGATTAGTCTGGGAGTTAATGGCTTAAATGTGTCTTCTTATAATTGGGACACTCCTAGGACACCTCGTGGGCAACAACAAAAAAATGCTACTCCATAAATTCAACTAAAAGCCCAATATGACGTTCTGTAATATGTTAGGACAAATTTGTCCTTCTTAATAATATTAGACAACTATTAATTATATTTTTCAGTTTTTTCAACTACTTATCAATTAAGTTACGTAATTTGATCTAAACAAAAATTGTAGGACCTCGGCCTCTCGGGTCTCGCATCCTCCAAAAGGTCTCGACCTCTCAGGCCTCCCGTCTACCCGCCTACCCGCTTGCAAATATTGTCCGCTTTGAACCTTCCGAAGGGAGGTGGATACTTAGGGGTATCCCATATCGACTGGAGAGGAGAACGAAGCATGCCTTATAAGAATCTAGAAACTTCTCCCTTGCAGACGCGTTTTCTATGCCTTAACGCACCGGATCCTATCAGAACTCCGAAGTTAAACGTGCTAGGGCCAGAGCAGTACCAGGATGGGTGACTTCCTGGAAAGTTCTGTGGAAAAGTAAAACCGTGAGAGTGCGAGGCCCTAGAGGCTGAGGCCCAAAGCGGACAATATCTGCAAGCGGGTGGGCGCGAAGCCCGAGAGGCCGAGATCCTACAAAAATAATAAAGTAGCTTAATAAATTATATAAATTAATGGGTCGAAGTACGGGAAGAAAATGAATCTCAATTAGTGTGGACTAGACTCATATTGAGCTTATGATGGAGAAGCTCAATATATAAATTATATATAAAGGTTAAGGTTTCATGCAGTTGCTTATGTAATTCGTAAGCATACAGATCATCTGACCCATTAAAAGTGCTTACGTCAAAAGAAAACTATAGAAAGGCGTTAACTATATATCTGTGAACATTTTCCGTGAAGGTCTCGGAGATTGAAGCTCGTTTTGGCCTCGAAAATTGCTTCAAAAAATCATATGTAACCGAAATCAAGTATTTCGCATTTCTTTCATTTTTAACCCTTTCATGAATGATCCAAAACACGTAATAAGGTATATCTTATTTGCTATACGTGATATCAGCAAGGTTATGTGATCGGGTTGCCGAAAACAAAGGTTTTTTAGTCCATAATGAGGGAGCATCTTTACATCCTTCAGGAGATAGTAGGACAAATATTGCGACTATTTCGTATCTACTTCTCATACAGTAAGGTCCGGTGGATGAAGGCCTAAGTACTATGCCTATGCAGGCATAGAAACTTATACATATTCAGGAAGAGGTTTCTGAGGTACAAGAACCTATGCAGTTGAGTAGATCCACCAGAGAGAGGTGACTTGCTATCTCACTAGATTATATAGTCTATTTAGGTGAGCAACACTATAATATAGGACATGTGCTAGATCTAGTTACTTTTACAAAAGTCGTTTCTACACCTTATGCAAATATGTGGTGGGAAGTAACGAAAGATGAAATGCAGTCTATGAGGTATAATAAGGTATGGGAGCTTGTTGATTTACCTCAACATTACAGGCCTGTCATATTTAAGACCAAGAAGGACACACAGGGTCAAGTTGAGCGGTTTAAGATGCATTTGATTACCAGGAGATTCACTCAAAGTGAACGAGTTGACTTCAATGTTACCTTCTCTCTTGTATCCTTGAAGGATGCGTTTAGAATGATGATGGCAATAGGAGCTCATTATGACATGAAGCTACATCAGATGGACGTTAAGACCGCTTTCCTAAATGGTGATCTTTATAAGGAGGTCTATATGGAGCAACCTGAAGGGTTTTAGGATCAAGATGTAACTGAAAAAATTTGTAAGTTAACTAAATCAATATACGGTCTTAAAAAAAGCTTCTAGATAATGGTACCTAAAGTTTGATGAGATTTTGACCTCATTCGGCTTTGTAGAAAATAAAATTGAAAGATGTTTATACTATAAGGATAGGGAGAGCAAAGTCCTTGTTATGCAGATTCATCGGAATAGATTTCAACACACTTTGAGCCTCTCACAAAGAGCATACAATGAGCAAGTGCTACAAAGGTTTAATATAATTGACTGTAAACCTGTTGTAGCACCTATCTCTCATGGTAAGAGATTATCTTTGGCACAGTGTCCAAATATGATAAATGTCCTGTATTGTAGTGCAATTGGTAACCTAATGTATGCCCAGGTATGTACTAAATTGGACATTGCATTTATCGTTGGACTGCTGGGTAGATATCTAGCTAACCCAGTTGTGGACTATTAGAATGCAGTTAAATGAGTGTTGAGATACCTAAAGGTTACCAAGTAATATAAGTTGACATACATGAAAGTCAACAATTTAAACCTCAGAGGGTATACAAACTCCGATTTTGCTATGTGTCTGGATGATCATAAATCTACTTCAGGGTACTTTTTATGTTGACAGATAGTGTAATATCGTGAAAGAGTGTCAAGCAGACACTGGGAACTTCGTTGACCATGCATGCAGAGTTTGTTGCACATTATGAAGCTGCTATATAGGCGGTTTAGCTTAAAAACTTGATTTCTGAGTTATCTGTGGTATATTCGATAGCTAGACTCATTCAATTAGAATGTGATAATCATGTTGTAGTGTTGTTCAGTAACAAAAATAAGAATATCATAGGATCTAAGCATTTGGAGGTCAAGTACTTGACCATAAAGGAGTTGATTCAGAAGGGTGGCGTTGAAGTAGAGCACATTAGGACTGAGGAGATGTTAGTTGATCCATTGACTAAAGAACTTCACCCACTAGTGTTTGTTAAACATGTAACCAGTATGAGCATGCTAAAGTCCATAGACAGCAATAGTTAGGGATCACTGTATTGTCTTCTTAAAAATTTGTACATTTTGTTGTATTATGACATTATAATTATTTATTAATATAGATAATCATCTTTTTATCCTCAGTAATAATTGTCCTTGTGTATTGTCATAATATATATGAAAGCCTTACGATTTGTGTTGATCTTAAGCATTTTAAAGGTTATTGAGCATATATAAAGATTGACCTTGAGCCATGTTATTTTGACACATACAATTTATTACAGATATCTGTAAATTTAACATGACATTGGGGATATAAGTTTTTAATCTTATAAAGGTTCTCTAATGTAGTTTAGCATTCAGTTGGAGAACATAAAGGTTTTTTCTAATGTTGTTTAACATTCAGTAAGAGAAAACGAGTTTTCCCTAATGTCATTTAGCATTTGGTGAGAGAGAACATGATTTCTCTGCTGCAGTTTAGCACATACAGTTTAGTATAAAGTTGAAGAAATCAAGACCTCCAAGCAAGGACGGATACACATTCCCCCACTTGCCCCTCCAAAAAATTTCATATAA
>JANIHY010000008.1:55265427-55276272 GCA_027479065.1 Erythroxylum brevipes
CCCCCCTCCTCTATAATATGGCTCCGTCCCTGCAGCCTAGCTCATTGCCATTCCTCATTACCATATAAAAAATAACCATGTAAATTTTAAATTTTTTGGGCCCATATCACATAAGTTACACATGTTGTTGGGTCAATAAAAATTAACAAATAAATCATATGTATTTTTTTTAAAATAGAGAGATGTTAAATTGGGATCATTTTTGAACATTAGTGAGACGTTATGATTCTTTTTGTATGTGTTGAAATGTTATAATTTAAATTGAAATTTAGTGAAAATCTTAAGATTTCATTTAATCCTTTTGCTAAACTTAAAATCCAAAGTTGAATTTTGGTATTAACTTTAAGACTAAAAACTTATCTTTTACCTAAAATGGCCTTTCATACCTTTAACTTGAACATCATATGCCAACTTATGCAAGTTTAGAATAATTTACATGTTTTTTTTCAAATATGTCAAAGTCAACATCAATGAACGTTGTGGTTCTTTTTGTATGTGCTGAAATGTTATAATTTAAATTGAATTTTGGTGAAAATCTTAAGATCCCATTTAACCCTTTTGCTTAGCTTAAAATCCAAAGTGGGATTTTGGAATTAACTTGAAGATTAAAAACTTATCTTTTACCTAAAAATGCCTATCATACCATTAATTTGAACATCATATGCCAACTTAAGCAAGTTTAGAATAATTCACATGATTTTTTTTCAAATATGTCAAAGTCTATGTCAATAAATCCCAGTATACAAGGCTCCTCATTTTTGTGAGGATATGAGGGAGGGATATTAATTTTACGCAGTCTTCCTTTTATATCTTTACAAAGAGACTAATTTTGTGACTCGAACTTATGACTTCTAGTTACAAAGAAATAATCTTATCAGTTGTTTTAAGGCTTATCCTCAATTTTTTAAATATGACGTAATTATAAAAGGATAAATTACAAAAATTCTCAATTTTTTTTAAATTTTATAATAAAAGTCTAAACTTTAAAAAGTGATTTAAAATGCTTTAATCTTTAATTTATCATAAAAATAACTTATCATTAAAAATTAGATATTTTAATATCATTTTTTAAAATTTGAGTTAATAATATAAAATTTACAAATTTTTGATAATTTACCCATCGTAATATACTTTAGGTTCCTGTAAGACTAAAAAAGAAAAGTGGCTACTAGTTTAATTGACATTGGCATGTTAGTTTATCGGTACAATCCTCATTTTTCTTGCCACAAACCCCATTGCGAAGGAAATCTAGGGCGTGAGGTTATGGGGAGAATTGTGGCAACCGGAATGAAGAAGACCAATGCCAAGTTTACACAAAATCGTTTAAGATGATGTCATACTGACTTTACTCAATGCTCCTGTATCTCTTCCCATTAGGGAGGGAATTGAATGAGATGGGGTTAAATTAGCAAAGACACAGACAGCATCACTGAAAGTGCTGGCTTTGAAATTGAATAATAAAATGACAGGTTTTTATTGCTCGATGAGGTTGATACCTACCACCACCTCACCTCTCCTAATTCCAGAGCATTTACTCTCCATTGTTGAAAGTTGTTAGCAGTTAGCAGATTTTATGAGCAGGTCAGCCCATGGACTATTGAAGGGTCCCCAACTCCCCATAGCCTCATCTCAAGGCTCCTGTTTTGCTTCGTGGCTTGAGCAAGAGACATGCCTCAAACTTGTGCGGTCAAAGGGAATTTCCCTTTTGATGCAACTTGAGTTTTTAATGCTCTATGTAGCTTTTAATGTTTAAGAAGCAAAGGCGTAATGGCTTTCTTTGACTTAAGATGTTGCCAGGATGGGTTTATTTACGACTCCCAACTTTCACAACTTCTGTGACTTTGCTTTAAAAGAAATAATGGCAAAACCAATTCATGTAAGATAAGAGCAGCATTTATGTGTAATTATTCAGAAGCACAGAGGCACAGACAGTACCTATCTGCAACTGCAAATGGGATTGGTCAAAGGTTCAATCTTCCATCTTTGATTAATTTCTATTACAGGCAGCTAAGGGAAAAGGGTAGGCCCATGATCATAGATTGACAGGAGAAAGCCAAAACTACGGTGTATCTCCGAGGTCTTGGTTTTGGCTGTCTGCAAACAAGTTTAAAATCTGAAATGTATTCCTGCAGTTAAAACTGTCTGCATATGTCTAAAGAGCTTTTAAGCTTTTAGGCAACCAAAAGCTAGAAACTTTGAAACCTACAGAAGGCCAAATGATTCTTCTACAAAACAATCTATGCTGACGAGAAGTGTTGAATGTTTTATCAAATGAAGGTATCGGATGATCAACCACATTTCATCAGTGAAAAAGCACAGATGACTTAAAAGAGCCAATACTATTGAAATATTCCTTTTTTTTTTCAATGAAATATCATTATTGTTTTGGAAAACTACACTTTCTACAACAGTTTATGATCAACAAGAACCAGCTTTTACAACTTTACACCCCTAACCACCCAGTACACTGGACAACTAAGTTCCTCAGATGCTCAGTTCATGGAGCTTACAGTTCATGGAGTTTAGTTGCTGAGTTACAAAGGTAAGCGGGATAAAAAAAGGGAGGGCCAAAAAGGAAATATCCGACTTTTTTTTTTCAGATATCTCTATATCTTCTATCTGTTGTTTACTCTCTACTTTATACACATGACCTCCATATCCTTCCTTCTAAAGAAATAACAATGATTGAAATATCATCATGGTATCGCCGTCGCTCTCCCTGTGGTATTTCAAGCAATTCATGGAAGTCCATACCTGCAATTTGGATTAACTTGATTCATTACATTTATTTCCAGAAATTGTGAGAAAAACAACATCTGAGTTTGATGATAGCAAAAGTACCAGCTTTTTTGGCTGCACGGAAAAGCACTTCCTCAATCAGATGTTGTGCTGGATCTCCTTCTGGTTGCAATGCGATGAAGAGTTCAACTTCAGACACAGCTTCTTCGTTAGTCAAGTATTGATACAGCCCATCAGAGGATAGAATAAGAAATTGATCTTTCGGGCCAAGTCTGTGATGGTACAGAGATGGTATGCAGTTTATGTATGGCGAGTGGCCAATGTAGTCAATTCTGAACATCTCTAGAAGTGCATCATTCCATTTTGGCTGCACAAGGAACAGCAAAAAGTTAAAGGGATTGCACAACCTACGGCAGTAGATCAAGCACAAATGCACACATAAAACCATTCGACCAAATTATAACTGCAGCTACAAATCCATTGGTGCCCCTATTTAAAGATTCCAAACTTTCCTAAACTGGAGAACTAAACAATATATGGCTTGCTCGCTTTTCTGTAATGTCAATGAACAATATAAACAGATGAACAAAGAGCATTGATATAGACATCTCAGTGTTCATATTGTGAAAGACAGAATAAATATAGTTCTTGAGAACCCGTTATTGAAATTCATATATCTAAGGTCACAATAAGTGTCGTAAGAAATGTGCCCACTCAGCTGGAATGTTAAATCATTAGCATACCTGCTTGAGAAATCCAGCACCAAAAGCACGAGTGACCTTCAAAGAACCTTTCACACGTTCATTCATCACCGCACAAGCATCATCTAGATGCTCATCTTTGATTCTTTGAACCTCCTGAAATGCAACGTTGCAACAGATTGAGTTCAAACAATACGAATATAACAATCAAGTAGAAGCTCTCCTTGAGTTCCAAACAATACAGATAGAACAATCAAGTAGAAGCTCTTCTTTTTAAAATCAATCAGACCAATAAAAAAAAGAACAATCAAGTAGAAGCTCTCCAGCTTAAAATCAATCAGATCAAGATTTTTTCACCCAATTCATACCTCTTCCACACTGGTGCTGTGATCAACACTAAGCTGACAGGCTGTCAAACTGGGCCCTGAATTCCATCTTTCACAATCATAAGCTTCAAGATCATGCAGAGTTTCCTCGTTGATCCTCTCCAAGTCCTGCCTTACCTTTCCTAAGCCATAATCAGGCTCGGCCTTCTGCGCCAATACTGCACGACTGTCACCCACATTCATAATATACACATCCTCTCCCTTCATTAACATCACAAGCACACAGGAACCCATTAAAGCCAACTCTGGATTCTCCAACAACATCTTATCCGCGATATCCAGGTAGGCCTCCTCTGTTTTCCTCAAGGCCCGAGACAGAGCTTTGAGTACATCAGCATGGTTTGTTGTCATATCATCTGCGCCAGACCGATTTAATTGCTCTTTTAATCTCTTGTCAAGCTCTGTTCTCTCCCTATCCCATTCACATTTCCATCTCTTTTGATTCTCCTCCCACTTCTTGGCGGCACCTCTGTACCGTCCCTTGGAGTTCTTGTTTCTTTTTCTATTTGACTGCGAATCAAAAGTGTGATGATCTCCAGTAGCACTTGGATAATTCTCTTGCTCCAAACACTGAGGACACCCATCTCTCCCAAAGTTGCTCTTTGTTCCATTACTCGGTGGCCCAAGTTCCAAACTTGATCGATTACTTTCATTTGAATCAGTAGTTTCTGATCTAACAGGTGCGGATTCAAAGCCCGAGATTTTGGTGGACTCAAATTTATCATCCCACAACAAACCTTTAAGCTCTTTGTGGACAGAAGAGTACAGATTCGACAAAAGAAAGTCAGGAGCATCAGGACCGTTGAATCCATCATAAATCCCCACGAAGACCCATCCATGCTCATCTGAAACAACAACATGAACACGATCCTCCCCTGCTTTGCCTTGAGCCCAATGCAGATTTTGACTCTCCAAAGAATCATCATCCTCCAAACTACCATCACTGCTCAAGTTAATACTACTTACTGTCAAATTCTCGTTGTGTTTATCTGGATTTATTATCCAATCCGGTTCTTTCACAACACCTTTTATTGGAGCAACAATTGAGTTCTGTCCCCGTGATATCGTTTTCGATATTGCTCTTTGCAGAACTCTAATCAACGACCTCTTACCTGATCTCCTCTTAAAAGCAAATCCTCCATGAGAAAAACTCCTCTTAAACTGATCGGAACTACCCTTTTCAAAAGGACCCGAGAACAACCCACGATCCAGGGGACCCGACATGAATCCTCTCTCAATCGGACCAGACAAAAACCCTCTTTCCAGTGGACCGGAACATGAGATTAGACCCGAAGACCCGGTTAAAGGACCCGAATTCACAGAACCAATAAGGCTTCTCGGAATTGGCTGGAGAGGAATCGAAGCAAAAGAAGTGGAGCTTTCAAAAGCTGCAGCTCTATCCATACTGTTATAGACATAAGGATATATAAACGCCGTTGAGAGCGGCGTCGACGTGTTGGCGCTGACGGAAGCGCCGGAAATAGTACGGAAAGTGGTGGCCTCCTCGGAGTGGACTTTGGATAAGGATATTCGAGCAGGGTCAGGGCGAACGTAACAGAAGGAGTGACCCAGACCCTCGTCGAGCGGGTCTGATATCAAAAGCGACATGTCATGTCTTCGGCGAGCGTCTCCGCCGCCCCCGGTGAAACACACCGTGAGCTTACCCAAACCATTACCCATTGACCAAAAAAAAGTAAAGAAAAAAAAGAAAAGCTTCAACTTTTGTGGTACACCTAGCAAGAAGAAGAAGAAGATATAAAAAGAACAAGGAAGGAAGGTCGTTTCCCAAGTTCAAGTTCTGGGCTTCTTATCTTGGTTGTTGGAGGTAAAACAGTGGATGAAAATTTCGTGGCAGATCGAGAGAAGAAGAGGTGTGAAGCGGACAAGAGGAGGGAGGGAGGAAGAAAGAAAGAAAGAGAGAGGCGTTGACTTTGAAGATGGGGAAGTGGAGATTAAAAGTAATTTTCTTAATTTGGGTGCTTTGTTTTTTTAAAGAGAAATAAAGAAAATGGGGTCTCCTCCCCTTATTTACTTTTAAAGTGTGTGCGGCGTTGACTTTAAGGAAACGAGTAAAGTAAACACAGTTTGGGGGGATTGAGAAAGAGATGACTTTTGAAGACATAAGTGGAAGGTGGGTTGGTTGTAATGAATGGAAGACCTCTGACCTCTGACCTCTGACCTCTGACCCTCCCTTATTGAACTGCGTGGGTTACACTCTCTCGTTCGTTTCCGTAAAAATAACTTCAACTCTGCATAATTTTCTATGCTGACTAGATTAACATTTTAGTGGGGTGAAATTTAAATCTTTCATCTAATTTTATGATATTTTATTGTTTTTAATAAATTTTAGTCATTTATTTATGTGAATTTCGCGTAAATTTTGTATAAATAAACGCGAATTTCGTATAAATAAATGGTTAAGATTTCATAAAACATAATAAGATACTCTAAAATTGGACAAAAAATTTTATCCCAATAAAGTGTGGTGGGTTTATTTTTATCAGTCAAACGAGTTTAATTCCTAATTTCGTGAAGAACACGGGCATTCTGGAGTGTGCAGTAGAAACGCCAGAGAAGGGAGGGAGGGGATTTGTTTGGATTCTGGTAAGAAGTAGAGTGATACACGCGCACAAGCGAAGGAGCGTAGAAAATTGACGCGAAGGTGAAAATAAGAAAAGTCAAAGAGATGCAGGTACTTAGAGAAAAGAAAGAACGCGCTTGGGAAAGCGTGCCACAATCACCGTTAGATCTGGTGTGTAAGAGAGGATTGATGAAAGCAAGGGGTCGCTGACACCTGGCAGGTCATGATAGCTGCAAGACGTCGTTGGTCAATTCCAGGTTTCCCGATCAATCAATCCCTGCGCAGCCTCACCTTGAAAATCCATTTTCTCTTTTCTTTATTAATTAATTTCATTTTGTTCTTATTATTGCCACAGATAATTAGACAGAATTTAATGCAGGCTAGCCGTGTTTCTGAGTTGACTTTATGGCTTATCTGAATCATATTTAATCAAACAACGTTAGGTTAATACCCAATTAAACTTGTAACTTCAAATCAATCATTCATACTATTAATTTCGTACTGCATCTCTAAATTGGCAAAACTTTTTAGCAAACAATTTTCATTTTATTGTATATGTACATATATGCATACATTAACTTTAAATATGCTGACCAATAACAAAGTCTTTTTTAAATAAAGTTTGAGCCAGAACGCTTTAAAGAAAGTTACAAGGTATGAATGGGGTAATTAATCAACTTTGCTAATGTAAATGGGCCTAACTTCTCAAACATGCTTTTTTCAAACCTTAATCTTAGCCGTGTATTATAATTAAATTGAACCTAATCAATGTTATTTTTTAAGATATGTTGTAGTTTGGGTTGTGTTGCCACTTGGTGGATGGCATCTAGAAGTTTTACTGTGTATGCGGTTGTAGTGTGTGAAAGAAACTAAGTTTTCATTTATATTAAGTAATTAACATCAACCATTTTATAATGAGATATGAGAGGTCTAAGTTTTCATTAATTAAAACATTTTATGATTCAAAGTCATCATCATTCAAACTTATTACCAAAGTGGAGAAACCTCCTAAGCCACCATCTCCATAATCCACTTGCTTGACCCACCCAAACCTTCCTCTCTTTCTTCTTCTACCTCAACATTTAATTATCTTATTAATTTCCGTTTAACCAATTAAGTCAAGTTCTCAATTTTGAAAAAAAATCACTTTACTTTTTGCCCATCATTTGGCATGCACTTCTCCTTCTTTATCTCCCTTTATTCTAGGTAATTTCTATATCGATAAAGTAACTAAGAATACATTAAAAGGGTTAGGCCAGATGGTCAAGAAGGGAGTTTCATTTTCTTATCAAATCAAGATTCCATGTCTTTAGGCAACATTTCAAATAAAATAACTAAACAAACCAACCCAATATAGAGATGTATACCCGTTAGAATCACCTGATAATACCTTCATACAAAAAATAACCAATACGTTGCTCTAAGTATGGTTATTCTTCTATCTAATATCTTCTTTTGTAATTATTCTACGCTCATGGATGATGACCTTCAAAGTATAAATAAAATATATTAAGAAAAGGAGTGGTTCTGCTTGCCATATAACAAAACAAGTTAGTATATGGGTATTAAATAATAGAGAAAAAAAGAAGGATGAGTTATTAAATTGGACTAATAAATGATAAGGCGATCTTGAAATTATCCACTATGCAGCTAAAGCACAATTTTTGAGTACCCAACACAAGCTTTCAAAGGATGCACAAGACACTTCCATGGTCTTATTTCAAATATTGACTTGCTCCATTCAAACTTATAGATAATTTGAATAACTTAACTTATGTGTTGAAGAGAAGAATTTAAGATGGTGGCTTGGATACATTGACCCTAAGATAGTTAGGGATACAAATAATCTTTTCTACATCTTTAGTCTGATTCAGTTATGATTTGCATGTCTTAGTATCCTATATATTAACTTTTATCTCTTCCCTCTCAACAACGTGGGTGATTTAGTTCTTCCTTGTTTTTGATGGACATTGTTTTTTATTACCTTGTGGACCTTTTCTTCTATTGGAACCTTACATGCTTGTTCATGACCTATTTTGACATATGTGATTGAGCTTTAAATACATAAATGTCAAAGTTTAAATATTGGAACATTCAAAGCCACAATCTAGACATTAGTCACTTACATTTTATGTATATGGATTATACTATCCTGCCTACCACTGTGTCAAATTTCTAGTGACAAGCCAACCTTAAGTAAATTAGGCCATGTCACCATTTTTGCTTTACAAGATTGTTGTTAGCCCCTTAAGCATTTACAACTCATTAGTTAGTTATGAAGAATGGCTCTTATTTTTGTTAGTAAATTTATTGGAGCATGATGATGGCATGTCAGTCAAAAGAAAGGTTAAAACGAACTTATCCAACACGAGTTAGATACTAAATTGAATCCTCTATTGGTGAAGACCTTAGATACCATCATTGGATGATGATTCAATTGGAAACTTCCTAAGCAATTTACATTAGATAAATTATGCACAAACTTGCTAAGAAGTTGAAAAAATATGTCAAAATTTTGGTAAATTTGGAAATCATTAAGCTTTATAGTGACCTAAGTTCATTAGCTGTCCCCAAATAGGTTACATGAATACTTTATCAAAAGGCTTAGCCCCTAAATGAGGACATGGTCACTAGTGTTGTCCTTAAATTTTTTTGAAAAAGGTGAACTCCTTAAGGAAATCAACAAATCCTACATTTGCTTAATTCCCAAAACCCCAAATCCAAAATCCCTGTATGAGTATAGGCCAATTTCTTACTACAATTTCTTGTATAAAATCGTTTACAAGTTGCTGGCATTAAGGTTGAAGATATTACTTAAGTTTTGAATCAGTGACACATAAGGGGCATTATTGAAAAATAGGTTGATATGTGATAATGTTTTAATTGCTTAAGAGTTATTTAAGGGATATTCAAGAAGAAATTCCATAAAGAATTATACTATAAAAGTGGATTTCCACAAGGTATATTATTTTATTAGTTGATAATTCATCTCCAATCCCCTTGAGGCTTTTGGATTTCTAGGAATATTGAAAAACGGGATAAAAATACATTGAAATAACATACTTTAGTGTGATATTACATGGTGAACTAAATGGAATCTTTAAAGGTGGTAAATGGCTTAAACAAGGGGTTATGTAAAGACCTTACTTGTTTATGTATAGAAACCTTCGCAAGATTAATGAAACATAATATTTCCAAAGATCCTAATTCCAAATACCATAGTAAATGTATGAAGATAAAGCTAATTTTCTTTTCTTTTGTTAATGATCTCCTCATCTTCTCCATAATACATGATTAATCAATAAGAAACTTAATGACTTCCCTTCAAACCTTTAAATATGTGTCTAGTTAAGCATAAATTTCCATAATAGTCAGATGTTCCTTTCAGCTAATGCAAACCAGAGATCTAATTGTCTTTTTATCATTTCTAGATTACAAGCCAAGTAGCCTCCATTTTTGTATATTGGATTGCTTATTTCAACAGGAAATTTATAGAGAACGTATTCCATTACTAGAAAAGATACAAAAAAGTTAGATAATTGGATTAATGAAGCATTGCCATATGCAGGGAGGGTAACTATGATTAAGTATGTGCTAAACTTAATACATACTTTTTGGACTTCGCATATTTTCCTTGCCAAAAAGCTAATTAAAAGAATTGAAAGCGCAATGAGAAACTTTTCTATGGTAGGCACATATAATAGGAAGTACAATGCAAAAGTGACATAAAGCGAAGTGTGTAAGCTAAGGGAAGAGAGATATTTAGGAATCACTTCAATAAACCTTAGCAATAAGGTGTTTATAGTTAAGAGATTGTAGAGGTTAATAGTGATCAGGGAACCTTTATAGGTTAAATGGGTACATACTTCTATCTTAAAAGGTAAAAGGAAGTGTAACAAACAACTTCAAATGCAAGGTAGGAAATAGGCAATTGACCTTACTATACTTTGATAATTAGAGTGAGGTTGGCCCTTTTTTTAACACATAACTTATGGTGCTGCAATGTTGGAGAATTTCTCTATTAATTCCAAAGTAAAAGTGTGGATAACTGGGGACCAATGTGGTAATGTTTCATCAGAAATAACCTCATCTCTATCAAGTATAGTCTTACACCAAAAAGACATGACCAATAAATTTGGCTCAAGCATTCCTTAGGTGTCTTGAATAATATCTATTTTAAAGACCTACTTAAAACAAGAGGGTGGATATTAGAAGGGATAATGTAACATCCCGTTATCAATGGGATGTGTACAGTTCATTGCATTCGTATTTGGCATGTACATGTATTGTATAATTGGTATTAAATTGGTATTTGTACGTACATGCATATATGACATATTTTCGATTAGATTTGGATAACTTGTAAGTGCAAGTCGACTTGTACATGGGGTAAGTCGACTTACACGTATTCAGTACCGATAAGTCGACTTGTACATGG
>JANIHY010000008.1:55276372-55293238 GCA_027479065.1 Erythroxylum brevipes
ATTTTGAGCAAATCATGGTTCATGTATCTTTTGTATTTTGGGATTTTGATGTATTAATGTATTTGTGGCTTGAAATGGCCACTAAAACTTTGTAAGACTTTTATCTTTTGTTGCAAATGAGATATGTTTGCATTTTTGCCCATGACTCTCTTAAGTTTGTGCGTTGTCTTTTTTTTTTAAGTTTTCATAAGAGAAAAATTCATATTCTAACTTCGGGGGAAAATCTGGATTAATCTAGGTTGATTTAGGCAAATGTGTCTCATGAAAGTTGTAGATCTTGAAGTCCTCTTTTGAACCATATGAAGAAAACACAAATCTGATATCTTTCGGGAAAGTTATGGCAATCCTCCCCATTCGTCTGCTTTTTCATTTAGTTTCGTCTCTACCTACCTTCTGATCCATTTTGACCCTCCAGGTGATAAAATCTGACCTCAAGTTCTTCTTCAAAGTTGTAGATTTCAAAGTCCTCTTTGAAATCATCCTAAGTTGATCTTAATCTGATATCCCTAAAGACAGTTATGTTAATTGTCCCAAGGCAGGTGCGATATGATTGAGGTCAAAACCCTATTCAATTCTTTCAACCATAACTTTATTATAGGATCTCCAAATGAGTCGGTTCTTATCTCTAAATAAACTAGAGACATAAAGCCACATCTGTTCGAAGGGAATGAAGGGAAGTTAGAAGATTTTCCAATTGTGAGGGAATTTCTACATGTGTTCCCAGAGGACTTACCTGGTTTGCTCCCGTTGAGAAAAATCGAGTTTGCCATCGACTTGATTCCTGGAACTGCACCCATTTCTATACCATCCTATAGAATGGCTCCAGCGGAGTTGAAGGAGCTTAAGGAATAGTTGGAAGAACTGCTAGAGAAGGGGTACATAAGGTCGAGTTCGTCATCGTGGGGAGTGCCAAGAAGGATGGAACATGGAACATGTACATTGATTATCGGAGACTCAACAAGGTGACTATTAAGAACAAGTATCCTTTGTCTCGAATTGATGATCTGTTTGACCAGCTTCAGGGAGCAAGGGTCTTTTCCAAAATTGATCTCAGGTCAAGCTATCATCTACTCAGAATCAAGGAGTCTGATGTAAACAAGACAGCCTTCAAGACACGGTATGGGCATTATGAGTTTTTAGTCATGCCTTTTGGATTGACCAATGCTCCAGCTGCTTTTATAGATCTTATGAATAGGGTATTTAAGGAATATCTAGATCAGTTTGTCATAGTGTTTACAGATGACATTCTAGTATATTCTAAGAGTGAAGGGGAATATGAGGAGCATCTCAAGATTGTGTTGCAGACATTGAGGGAGAGGGGGTTTTATACCGAATTCAACAAATGTGAGTTTTGACTTCATGAGGTGATATTCCTTGGACATGTGATTTCTAAGGATGGGGTACATGCTGATCTGAGGAAAGTTGAAACAGTGATAAATTAGCATGCACCCCAGACAATAACAGAGATGAGGAGTTTCTTGGGTTTGGCATAATATTATAAGAGATTCGTTGAGGGATTCTCTATGGTAATTACTCCGATGACTAAGTTATTAAGGAAGAATTAGAAGTTTATCTGGAGTGAGGAATGTCAGAAGAGCTTTGAGAAGCTTAGCACAGATTGACCAGCGCGCCAATCTTGACCCTGCCTATGGGGGATAAGGGTTATACAGTATATAGTGATGCTTCGAGAAAGGGTTTGGGTTGTGTGTTGATGTAAGAAGACAAGGTAATAGCTTACGCCTCGTGACAACTAAAGTCTTATGAACTGAATTATTCGACCCATGATCTGGAGTTAACAGCAATAGTTTTTGCCCTGAAGATTTGGAGACATTATCTGTATGGGGTTCAAACGAGGATTTTCACTGACCATAAAAGTCTCAAGTACTTGCTGAGCCAGAAAGAGCTAAATTTGAGACAGAGAAGGTGGATTGAGTTGCTTAAGGATTATGATTTGTTGATTGAGTACCATCTAGGGAAGGCAAATGTAGTGGCGGATGTCTTGAGTAGGAAATATTCTATAGCTCATGTTCAAACAGTTTATCTGCCGCTATTGTAAGAGATGGCTAAGCTTAGGATAAGTTTGAAATAGGAGGAACCTGAATGTATTGTTGCTACTTTCAAAGTGAGACTGATACTCAGAGAGAAAATTAAAGAGTTACAAGCATAGGATGCAGAATTGAGTAAGCTCCGAGAAGAAAGTCTAAGTGGCAAGAAATCTGAAGTGGTAGTGAGGGACGATGGGCTTACGATCTTAGATAATAAAATTTGTATCCCAAATGTCAAGGAAGTAAAGGATGAGATATTTGATGAGGCATATAATGCACCTTATGCCATACACCCAGGTAGCACTAGGATGTACAGAGATCTAAAGGAGCATTTTTGGTGGAAAGGCATGGAGAGAGATGTAGTGGAATATGTGAGTAAGTGTCTAGTGTGTCAGTAAGTTAAGGCTGAACACCAGGCACCTTCAAGCAAGTTATGGCCATTGTCCATTCCTGAATGGAAGTGACAAAGAGTGACCATGGATTTTTTGATAAGTTTGCCCACGACCAGTAGGAAGTATGATGCTATATGGGTCGTTGTAGATCGGTTGATGAAGTCACCATTTTTTGGCGATTAAACAGACTGATTCTCTGCATGTACTAGCAAAGAAGTACATTGATGAGATAGTGAGACTATATGGGATTCCGAATTGTATAGTTTCTGACAGAGATCCTCGATTCACTTCAAGATCCTAGGAAAGCTTACAAGAGACTCTAGGAACCAAGTTGAATTTTAGCACTGCTTTTCACCCCAAGACAGATGGACAATCTGAAAGGACTATTCGAACCTTTGAGGGAATGTTTAGGGCATGTATGATGGATTTCAAAGGAGCTTAGGATTAGCATTTTTCATTGATCGAATTTGCTTATAATAATTCGTACCATTTAAGCATTCAAATGGCTCCATATGAAGCACTGTATGGAAGAAGATGTAGAACTCCGATATGT
This sequence comes from Erythroxylum brevipes, assembly GCA_027479065.1. Taxonomy (NCBI): domain Eukaryota; kingdom Viridiplantae; phylum Streptophyta; class Magnoliopsida; order Malpighiales; family Erythroxylaceae; genus Erythroxylum; species Erythroxylum brevipes. The sequence goes on from JANIHY010000008.1 coordinate 55,279,363, forward strand.
TGGGATGAAGAAGGAGAAAGGAAACTGATAGAGCCAGAGTTACCTCAAATGATAGTAGACAAGGTCAACTTAGTTAAGCAAAGGCTTAAGGCAGCACAGGATAGAATGAAAAGTTATGCTGATGCACACTGAAAGGAGATGGAGTACGAAGTCGGTAAAAAGGTCTTCCTTAGACATCTCCTTGGAAAAAAATCATGAGATTTCGCAAGAAAGGTAAGTTAAGTCCAAGATATGTGGGTCCTTACGAGATTCTTGAGAGGATTGGACCGTTAGCTTATAGGTTGGCGTTGCCACCAGAATTATCACAGATTCATGATGTTTTTCATGTTTCCATGTTGAGGAGATAAAGATCAGATCCCTCCCACATCATTCAGACCACTGAGGTTTAGTTGAGAGATGATCTGAGTTATGAGGAGATTCTAGTGGAGATCTTAGACACAAAGGAAAAGGTCCTCAGGAACAAGACGGTTCAACTGGTCAAAGTCCTGTAGAGAAACCATTCCATGGAAGAGGCCACATAGGAGCCCTTGGAGGCCATGAGAGAAAAGTATCCACACCTTTTTAATGAATCAGGTAACAATTTCGAGGACGAAATTCTTTTAAGAGGGAGAAAATGTTGGCACCTAAATTTTTTTAAATAAGCATAATTAGATTAATTTTGGGGTCTTGCTAGCTTAATTTATGTTGAAATTAATTAGCATGTAATCTGGGTAAGATAATATGGCATAGGTTAAAGGCATTGAACTATTAAGTAGTGGGAGAGTGTAAGGCCAATTTTGGCAAGTCACTTAAGTTTAAAAACCATAAGGCATTAAGGGAAGGGCAAGGTGGACTTTTCTTAATCATTAAGGATAAAATGGGGAGAAAGAAGTGTTGTCTTCTTGCTAAAAAGGGGGGAAAACGAAAATAGGAAAGGAAGAAGTGAAATAACAAAACCAAAGAGAGGAAGAAGAGAGGTTTTGGTGGTTGAGAGGAAAGACGAGAGTTAAGCTAGGGTTCCATCTTTTCTAAGCCTTCTAGAGAGATTTAGGTGTTGTACAAGAAGGGAAAAAGGTCGAGAAAGATAAGAGCTTTCTTTTGAACCAAACATTTCTTCATTTGGTGAAGATTTGAGGTAAGAGCATTTTAAGGCTTTGGATTTTTGGAAGGGTTTTGGTTTCAAGAATTTAGTAAATGCATGAGTTTAAGTGTTCTAGAATCAATTTATACATTAGTTTTTTTGCGTTCTCATTTGGAAATTCCTATTGATTTGGAAATTGTATTTATGTTAAAAAGGGAATCAAGAAGGATAAGAGGAGCAAGAGAAGAGGTATATTTGAACAAGCCACAATCAAGAACTTCAAGGTAGGTTTCACTTTTATAGTTAAGTAATAAGCCAACAAAATTTTTTTGTCAAGAAATGACAGTAAATAATTTTGCAACTATCTCATTCATATGCATTTAATGTTTTTAAATGCTACAAGATTGTGTAGCATGATTATGCATGATTTGTGTGATGATTTATGAAAAGTTATTTTTAAAATGATTCTTTGAAATGACGCATGATTATGAAACCATACTTTTGGAAATAGTTTTTAAGGTATAACAAGGATGTGAAAAGCAAGTTTTTAAGAGAATATGCCATTTTGGGCATCAAGCTTACAAGATTTTGAAATCTATGTGTTATGTGGGTTTGTGGTAGTCTCTCAAGAATCATCACGTGCACGTTGACCCAAATATAGGCTTCTTCTGCCTGCCTGCTAGTGGTATGGAATTTTCTCAAGGATTCCCTCAAGAATTCACTACACAGGACCATTATATTGGAAATGTGTAGTGCATCATGTTTTGGACTTACTCAAACCATTTGATCTGTTTATGTGTTCATGACAAGTTGATATGAGTGATGCATTCATGATTTGCATACACATGAATTTCTGCATTGAAAATGACTTTTAAATGTTTTTGCTTGTTGCAATCTATAAATTGTTACCTACGGGCTTTAAGCTCACCCCAGTCTCCTCTTACACATTCAAGTGATGAGCAAGATATTGAGTAGGTCAAGGGGCAAGGCAGCACTCCTAGTTTTCGTTATTTTTTATTTAAAGTAAGTTTTGTAAAGCAAGGCTTTACTTACATTTTGAGCAAATCATGGTTCATGTATCTTTTGTATTTTGGGATTTTGATGTATTAATGTATTTGTGGCTTGAAATGCTCACTAAAGCTTTGTAAGACTTTTATCTTTTGCTGCAAATGAGAAATGTTTGCATTTTTGCCCATGACTCTCTCAAGTTTGTGCATTGTCTTTTTTTTTAAGTTTTCATAAGGGAGAAATTTGTATTCTAACTTCGGGAGAAAATCTGGATTAATCTAGGCTGATTTAGGCAAATGTGTCTTCATAAAAGTTGTAGATATTGAAGTCCTCTTTCAAACCATATGAAGAAAACACAAATCCGATATCTTTCGGGAAAGTTATGACAATTCTTCCATTCGTCTGCTTTTTCATTTGGTTTATTCTCTACCTACCTTCTGGTCCATGTTGACCCTCTAAGTGATAAAATCTGACCTCAAGGTTTTCTTCAAAGTTGTAGATCTCAAAGTCTTTTTTGAAATCATCCTAAGATGATCTTAATCCAATATCCCTAATGACAGTATGCTAATTACTCCAAGGCAGGTGTGATATGATTGAGGTCAAAACCCTGTTCAATTCTTTCAGCCATAACTTTATTATAGGATCTCCAAATGAGTTAGTTCTTGTCTTTAAATAAATTGGAGACATAGAGCCATATCTGTTCGAAAATAGTAGAAGTAAGCTATCTTGAAGTTTGTCTTGGTGGGGGCACGCTATCCTTGTGGGATATGCGTTCAGATAAGCTGTCTTGAAGTTTGTCTTGGTGGGGGCACGCCATCCTTATGGGATACGCGTTCAGATGTTACTTAGGAAGTTAGGCTCATGACTCACAAGGGTGGGGTGTCCAAAAAGTAAGATAATTAACACATTGGATAGGTTATAATACATAAAGATAGTGAATAGATGCCTCTTATGTAAAGAGCATATAGAAAATCAAAACCATACTTTCTTTGAATGCAAATTTTCTAAGGAAATATGGGAGAGCACAATGAAGATATGCCAACTTGTTTATAATAAGATGATCTTTCTCGAAACACTAACTTGGATGTTGGTTAAAAAAAACAAAACTAAAGAGGATAAATTATTGATAATAATATCTATAGGATTTCGTATGTATAATGTATGAGGGGAAAGGGATGCAATTTTTTTAGAGAGACATAAAAACCAGGTGGATAGATGTTGAATGAGACAGAAATGTATGTTAGAGAAATATTAATCAATAAGAAGGAGAACATGAAATGCAACACAATAGTAGCAAAAGCATAGAGAATCTATATAGACATATAGAAGGGGCTGAAAGGGGAAAAAGAGGCCATAATCTAAAAATGGGAAGTACCATAACATTACCAAAATGAAGTACTAAGGATTTAAAGCTTTTGGAAAAGTAGCTTGGTTGTAACAGTTGCAATACTCACATAAGATCGATTATAGTTGGTTTTTGTAACATCTCTTTATTTATGAATCTTTAATTCTTAAAAAAAAAAAGATAGACAAAAGTCATCTAACTAGCATATATTTTGTGAATGATACTAAACTATGGTGTCATGTTGATATATGCTTAATTGATTGTATAATTATTCCCTAATATTTAGTGATTAATGACATGAAATTGATTAAGATACTTTGACTTATATGTGGTTTTAGGCACAATTTAAAAGCAAAGGAACTAAAGTGAGTCAAAAGAACTCTATTTAAGTTGTTTTTTGAATCTGCATATCCACTTGTCTTGATGGAACAATAATGAAGAAGATTAGAGCAAACAAAGACAAGAAGAAGACAAAAAAATGATAAAATAAAGTGAAGAACCAAGATATGAATTATCTCACAGCTACTGGAAAATTACAACTGCCATTAGGAGTGACAACTAGCTACTTTATTCACTACTCATCTTCAGTTTTGGGTGGAACAACTAGGAGACAACTAGTTCCCACACATGCTTCTTACTATGGACAGCCAGCTAGCTTCTCACGATGATGCCAATAGCCAACACCATGCAATTGCCATGCATGCTATGGTGACCCCTACCGGCCAAACATCTCATGCCCACGATCTAGCTCCTATGCAAGGTGACCAGCTACCATTCCACTTAGGTACAAAGAACATGTTGTGTGTGATGTGAGTGGAGGGTTGAAGCAAATAATAGGAGGTTGAATCAAAAATGTGTGTGGAGTGGGTTGCACTCTGATTAGAGAATAAAAGACTCATGACCATGAATTAATTTTGCATGGACATGAGAATTAAGTAACGACCGTGCCAAATTATTGCACAACCATGAGTCTTATCTCATGACTGTGTAATATAATTGCATTTGACTCACGCCCTTACAATGTTAAGTCACGGGTGTGACACACAGTTACATATGTGACAGCCCCATGCACTACCGTAAGGCCTTAAGATGGCACCTCACCCAATTTTTTAACCTAGAGTTTTAATATATGTTGAGGGTATGACGACACGAGGGTTTTATGAAAGAATAGGTGTGCTTTTGGCAGGGGAACAAAGAGAGGAGCTCTCAAGAGACTAAAGAAGAGTGGGCAACGAAGCTCTCATATAAGGAGAGACTCATGGAAGGGTAGCTTTCTTGATGCCAATTTAGAGGTGACATCGATGCCGATGACCCAATTAAGTGTATTTCTCATTGTATTTGTTGTCTTCTTTTTCTCTTTAGAAATTGATTGTGTTATTTGGTGTGTACGTATTTGAGTATTATGAAAAGATGGTTTTAATGCGTTCATTGGATCATTTTATTACAAACCTATTGCTAGAATATTTAATGTAATCCATATTTGTTATGTTGAAATTCACATGTAGCAACTAATAGTTTGTAATCATTAGGGATAACATAACTTAGGTTAAATAATCCGAGCTTGAGTGATTATTGCTTAGATTGGTCTATTTTTCTCATTCGTAAGGCGACTGTTCGATTAAATCTAGAGAGCATTTCTTAGATTATCCGATAGCTACGGTTAATTAACGAGTTCTTTTTAATTAGCTATGACTTAAGGAAAAATTGGGATTAACAGTGCTTGTTGTTAATCTACGGCTAATAGTTCAAAGAGAGATGTGAAGACAATAATTCAATAAAATATGTCTAATAAGGTGTAGGCCGAGATTGAACCAAACAACCAAACTCTTAATGAATTCACCATTTTCATCATTTTTGCATGTTTTCTTCAATTTTCTTTTGCTAGTTTAGCTTCATTTTATTTTCTTGTTTGATAAACCAACCAACCCCCCATAACTTAAACATCATTTAATTTCTTTTCAAAAGCTTTGTACACACTCTCTGTGAGATCGACTTAGACTAACCACTATTATAGTAGTAGTCTAGTCTATTTTGTGTAATGTTATGATGCGCTACCAATTTTACTAAAGATTTAAAGCTTTTGGAAAAGAAACTTGATTGTAATAGTTACAATACTCACATAAGATAGATTATAGTTGGTTTTTGTAACATCTCTTTATTTATGAATCTTTATTGCTTGGTATGCAAAGGAACACATCAAAAACACAATAATGTGTCCTCTCCATGTTAAAAAAGGGTGTTTTTGACTTCTTTGACAGCTTGGTTTTATGAAGAATACAACCTAGACATGATCCCACGCTCAGTAACATAGCACTTCTATGATACTGTGTTTAGGCCTATGTTCCAAATGAGATATCTTAGATGTGGAGTAGAATAGACACAAACCCAATATAAGGTCAATATAGCATAATGTTATTAACCCGTATTAATGTTAAAGTTAATGTAAACTAGGATTTTTGGTGGCGTTTAAGGAATATGGGATCAACATAGTCTCATGTTGGTTAAAATTTCTAGGGTATTATTAGAAAAAGGTCATAAACATAACAAAAAGGGAGAGAGATGTCTAGAAATACCAAAATCAGTTCTAAAGTAGAGGAGACCCAATAACACGTCAAGAAGACACAATCTTAGAAAAAAATAAGATTCCATCAAGGTCAATCAAAAAGCATCATGATTCAAGTCATGAAAACTCTATCTTTATCGTGTGTTCTTTATTATTAATTGTTAATTTTTTGTTTTGTTTTGTTTTGTTATGAAATAGATTTAGATGTGATTAACCCTAAGGTTATGCTTTTTTGTTGATTCCTTGATTTGATGAAAGATTCTTATTTTTTTAGAATTGTTCATATTTGCTTGTTATTTTATATTGAAGTAACAACCATAGAAGATTCAACATTCAGATTCTTATATAAGATTAAAGTAGCAAATGTAAAAGATCATATATATCTTAGGTTACATTATGAATAATAAGAGTTAAATGAAAACTCATCATGGGAATTTATAAAACATATTCATGTATTCTTAAGGAGTTTTGATATGAGAGAACTTTAGTAAAAAAAATAGTTAAGAATAAGGATTGTATTATCTTGACTATGAGCATACAATCGTAACTTTGGAACTCCTATTAGTCTAAATAACTATAATTAATCTTTAAATCAAGATAAATTCAAACATATGACAAGTTATAGGGGAATTGTTTATTTAGATTTGTTATATCTATAGATTATTTATTCTTCTTTATCGACTTGATTATTTAAATCTTATTTGTTTTTTTGTTTTATTTATTTATCTTTAATTGTATCATTTATTTAGTTAAAGTAGATAATAGGAACATTGTCGTCATTAGTTGTTTTAGTCCTCGTAGGATCGACACTCAATTCACCTAAACTATACCATAGGAAACGATAAATGCACCTGCCTTAATAATTCTTTAATATTATTTTATTTTTGTTTCATGTATATCACATCATAATGCCTTTGAGAATATTGTGAGATTATTCAATTGGAAACTAGGTAAGCAATTTACTTTACACAAATGTACAAAATCTTATAAGGATGTTAGACAAAGTTCTATAGACATTTTGGACAATCTATGACAATTAGTTTTAGAGTTACCAAATAAGACAACCCTAATCATTTATATGACATTTCTTTAAGTAGTTGTTTGCATGATATAGCATTAGATAAAATGCACTTAATTGTAAAATGTTATAAATGTTTGGGGATAATTTATAAACTCTTATCATTATGTTATAGCTCACATAATTTCCGGATACAGTGCTTTAACCTAAACCTTGAAAAGCTTAAGCGCATGCATAAGCTGCGTTTCAGCAATTAAATATTTAGCAAACCATGGGACTACTACACCTGATGCCAATCGGAAGAATGTCAAATGCAAAACATCGTGAGTAAACAACGACTTTGTTTGACACGCTTTAGTGTTTGTCAAAGCGATTCGGTTAACGTAATTATCAAAAGTCAAATAAAAACAAACATCTCTTCTCTCTCGTTGATTTCTTTTTCTTGACCGCAATTTCTGATTGTTTGAGGACTTTTTAGCAAATTTACTTGAATGAAACAAAAAGAATGTCGATTGTTCATCCTTATTTTAATTAAAGTAGGAGAAGGTTTGTAAGTTCACGGAAGTAGAATAATTGTGTTAGAAGAAAAGGATATTTTTTAAGAGTGAAATGCCAGCCATAGAGCGAACACAATCCAGATAGTTTGACCCAAAGGAATGTATAGCCACCATAGTCACTGTCATGAGCTATCAGCAGCACCACCACCACACCACTACCATCCACCTCCGTCACCATACTTGATAGCCCACTAGCAAATAGTCGCCTACTGTTCAGAGTTGTTGTCAAAATTCTAATGACATCCATGTTGGCCGTATGGTAATTTTGTAATTGCAGCAAGATTTCATTCGTTTCCAGTGTATATGTTCCACTCAGTTGTTGTTATACTTAATTCTTTTATCCAAAAGTTACTAAAAATAAACAATCTTGACATCCATGTTGGTGTTGCTTAACACTCGGTTCCTTCATGATATCACACCGACTTTTCCCTGAAAATTCTTGAGCATTGTTGATATTGACTGGCAAGTAAAGGAGATGGAAGATTCGTCTAGAGAATATGTAGATGTGATTATCAGTAGTGGGTGGTGGAGAAACAACAGTAAAAGGAATGAAAACAACTCTTTATGTTATAAAACTCGGATCAACTAGGTATGGCTTTGGCAATGGCCCGTTTAACTGGATCAAACTATAGATCATGGTGTAGGGCTGTCAAGATTGCTTTGGGTGTTAAAGACAAGGTGGGGTTTGTTGATCGAAGAATTAAAATTTAAAAAGAGGTTGATTCTGATGAGTTTGACCTTACCTATATAGCTAAAGCACAAAATGAGATTCTAGGATGGTTTTCTCTCTATTCCTGGTTGTAAGTACATGATAATAAATAGAGGAATATCTATGAAATAAGATAAGTGGCTATTAAGCATTGGTTAAATGTGATTATATTAGTTTGAATATGCATACTACTTTGTCACATTCCAACTTAGTACATGTTTCAAATGATAAACTAAAAAAATATTCTTGTATAAAATTTTCTTTTAGGTAAATATTTGTGTTTGATTGTAATGATGTGTTTATCTGATAAAAAAATGCTAAAGCTAACCATGCAAGTGCACCTATTATTCTTATATTATAACTAAGTTGAATCTTAATGTTGATCCCACGTCAGTTATAAGTGTTAATACTAACTGCTTGTCTATTATACAATCTAAAAAATTAAATGATTAAATTAAATGAAATAATTAACTAAACTAGTCTAAAATACCATACTAAGATTGTAAAATAAGACTAAAGAAACCAATAGATAAATAAGATTTAGATAAGAATCCTTTAAAACTTTTACATGCTTAGTTTTATGTTGATTTAATGATTGACCATAGTTTCTTGGATTGGTAGAAGTTCTAAAGTTGCAACAAAATTCTTTCTTAAGACCTACATCTCTTATCCTTGAATTGATTGATTGAAACCTCTTTCCAATAAAAAATCCATAAGAATGCATTAACTTGATATGTTAATTTCTATGATAGGTTTGACGCTAACTTAAAAGATTTATATGGTCCTATCTTTAGAATTCCATATGACTCTTATTATTCATGTCATGATCTATTTATACATATGAGCCAATATCTAAAATTGAGTCCAACATTAGCATATTTCAATTTAATATAAGATATAATCATTAATAATTTACAAAATAACATAGATCCCTCGTTAAATTCAGAAATCAATCTAAAAAAATAGTTATAAGGTTTATCCTATCTAGATCTATCCAAATTCTCATTATCATCAATTATTGAAATCCTGATGTTCTTTAGTTAAATCTTGATGGCATCCCCTTTTGTTCTCAAAATTGTCTTCATTCTTATCATAACAATCTCTAGTTCGACTCTTATTAACTACTATCTACTCCTTTTGCCCTTACAAAATCCTAAAAAATTAAGAGATGCTCTAAAATTCATGCTAAAAGAATAACCTAATAAGAACTTATCAAATTCTTCCATACTTAAACATTTGCTTGTCATCAAATAAATGAACTTCGTCACTTTTAACCTAAATAGGTAGCAATTCTGAGAAAGAACTTACCAAATTTCTATCAATAAAGATTTTCCATTATTTATTTAATTGATAAGTTCATCAATTACTAGGTATTTTAGCTATTTGCATCAAGCCATAACTCAATTTCATTTAACTTCACAATTCTTCAGACTTAAACTCAATCTACAAAATCCAACCTAATGTATACAATGAACATATACAAGAGAGGTAATTCAACTTTCAAACATTTTCATAACCCTTAATGAAAGAAAAGCACAATATTGACTTTAAAATAACATTGGATTATCTAGAAGTTTTTTAAAAAAGTCACCTAAATTTTTGACGAGAGAGTAAAAACCTTTTTATGAATACTTCCGATTACTCAATTAGGTCACCATTTCAAATAACTACTAGCTTTACTCTTTAGCTTTAATCTTTTTATTTAGTTTGAAGCCAACACGGCAAATTTATTTAATGTTCACTTATTCACACATTTTTTGAGGAAAAATAAAAAAAGTTTGAAAAGAATTCACTTTTAACTCAATTGTGAGTCCAAATTATACACAAATGATCATAATGTAAAACAAGTGTTCGTTTTCAAAATTAATGAAGAAAATTAAAATTAAATTAATCATCAATCATCAATGATCATGATTATTTGTTTAAACAATTAAAATCACAATAATGACCAAACTTATAATGAATTATCTTGAACAATATTCTTTAAAGTTAAAAAATTTCTAAAGTTATTCCTTGTTAAGTTGATTATTATAAAATTAATGAGAATAAGTAATTAATTCCTTCCCCCACTCTTGAGTTGGGCATTTTTCCCAATGTACAAATATATAATAACAATGAAAATTTATAAAATAAGGGAAAAGAGGGAAATTAGGATAGCTAATACTTCTTTAATAATAAAAGCCTCTTTAACTACAATAAGAGAAGTATGAAGTGGCGAAGAGTATTGTGAACTAATTAGTGAAATAATTTTAAAAAACACTTAAATCTATGAACTGGAATAGCTTTTGAATAAAAACACATGTAAAAAAACATTAAATTATGGAAAATTATACTTAAAATAATGTTAAAGATTCTAAAAACTACCAAATTGAAATAAAAACACCTAAACCATTAGGTTGTCTCCTAACAAGCACTTCTTTATGATTCTTTTAGTTGAACTCCTTCCTCGACAACTTCACACATCTGAAATCCTCAATTGAAGACTTAAACATACTCCCCTTTAGTTTTTCAATCTCCTCAAAGTTATTTTTCCTATTCATATGCTTATCTTCTAAATATATCATATGCTCTATTAGAATATAGCTATCCATCTACTTTTCCTCTCCTTGTATGATATAAGTCTCTAATGGATCCTATGCGATTATTTCCTACAAAAATGCAAAAAATTTAGTTTCAATAATATTTACACAAAAACAAGTATCATCTTTTTCAAGTGGATGCCTCAAGGCTTTAGATATCTTAAAACCTAGTTCCTTATCCCCTATTTTTAGGATTAATTTCTCACCACACACATATATTATAGCTTTAGAAGTATTTAGGAAAGGTTGTACTAAAATCGAGAAACCTCTACATCATCAATCATACCCACAATCAAAAACTTAGTAAGGAAGATGAACTTATTAACCTTAAACAAAACAGGTTGACCTGTCTTTTACTTTTATGCTCATCCTAGTTAGTTTAAGTTTACTCAACATTAACTTCTTAAACATGAAATATATCTTCAAATTAATACTATCATATATTCTAATAATTCTCTTGCATTAACAAACTATTAATATTACAAGAGATAGTAAAACTCCTTATACCCTTGATTTGTTAAGGTACTTTTATTTTTTAAGACATTTGAGCACTCATCATTTAAAGTAACCATTAACAACTTCTAAATTTTCTTCTTGCTAGAAAGAAGATGCTTTAGGAACTTGGTGTACTTTGACTTCTAAGAAAAAACTTAAATAAAAGGGATATTAATATGTAATTGTGTAAGAAGCTATAAAAACTTACCAAACTAATCTTTGTTTATATCTTTCACAAGTCAGCTTAAGTATGGAATTGTTAGTTTGTACTCCTTTAAGATTTCCTTCTTTGACTGCTCCTTTTTCTGTTTCTGCTTCTTCTTATCATTTTTATTGTACAATATCCTTTTTCTCCTTAATTTTTAACTCTTTTCCACTCCTCCAAGTCATTGCATTCACTTGGTCCCCTAATTTTGGCTCAGTGTTATTAGGAAATATAAATGTTTTGGACCCTATTTTTGGGGTCCAACTCCGGAGTCATAAAACCTGAGCGCATCACCCTGTGGGGTTATTTCAATGTAATCTCCTTAACCATCAATAGTTCATCTTTTTGCTCTAATACCAAAAGTGTTGGGAAATGATTCCAAAGCCCACACCAGTCAGGTGGCTAAAATTCAAAAGACTTCTTTAAAAAATTGTAGATCTATGTCTCTAGTTTAATTTGAAACAAGAATCATCTTATTCTGAGCTCTATAGCTCAAGATATGGTTAAAATACCGAAGTATACTCAGTAAAATAACCAATTCACGCTCTTCCAATCGATTCCCTCACTTTCTTTCCATCAATATTTTTTGAATCAAAGCCTAAGATTACAATTTTTTTTATAAATGTGTTATGAATATATTAATTCAAAAATCAAGTCATTTGAAGGTCGGATGATAAAGTTGTGGCCAAAAGAATCAAATATGTTCAGAGCTGGAACACCCTTTAGGTGAGATCGCAAGGAATAAAGGTGCGATCGTGAGAATAAAGGTGCGATTGTGAAGATCGAAGGTGAGATCACAAGGATAAAAGCTTTATCGTGAGAGTGCTTAGTGCGATCGCGAGAGTGCCTGGTGCAATCGCCACTGAAGCTGTTTCGCGTATACATCCTCTACAGCATCACCAGTTATAATGATCATATCTCTCAACTCCGATATCCAAAAATTTCATACTATATATCGTTGGAAAGCTAAAAAGATAAGCTACAAATTTCAAGAGACAACTTTGGCTAATTTAGCATAGATTAATATAGATTTTCTCTTGAATTCAGAACACTAAGTTTTTCCTATGAAAACTTGAAAATGCAGTGTACAAACTTGGAACTTCATGAGCAAACGAAATATATATCATTAACCTGAAAAGATAAGAGTTTTACACAGCTTTAATGAGTATTTCAAGCCACAATACATCATTGTTTCTAAACTCAAAAATACGAAATACACATGAGCGAATAAAACTTGAAATGCAGCTAAAGCCTTGTGTTCTCATAAACTAACATAAAATACAAAAAGATGCAACTTTAGAGTGATGCCTCGACTCTTAATCACTCGATCTCTTGCTTATCACCTGAAGATAGGATGGAATGGGGGTGAGCTTAAAAAGCTCGTGGATAATAGTTTTATAATCGAGAAACAAGCAAAAGCTATTGAAGTATTCATTTCCATCATAAAAGCTATTGAAGTATTCATTTCCATCGTAAAACTCACATTAAATCATAAAGCACATATTTCCCAATTCTCAATTTATCAAATAATTTATAAGCAACCTAAATCATGCATTCAATAAACTTGTCAACATATAAGCACATCAAAATGGTTTGGGAGGTCCATAAACAAAACAAACTAATACATTCTTACCTAATGGTCCTATGTAGTCATAAATAAAATGAACTATCGCAATCCCACATAGTGGTTTTACATAGTCGTGAACATGAGGGAGTCCGTGAAGGAGCTCTATGCTACTAGTGGGCAGGTGGAAGAAACCTTTAGTTCAAGTGCACTTGACATACAAAATGGACCAAACCAATCCCACATAACATGTATGTCATAACTTGTAAACTTGTTGCCCGAAATGGAACTTTTTTCAAAATGTGATTTCATAAACATAGTATCTTTTTCAAAAATCATTTTCATATTCTTTTCATAAATCATCGATACAATATTCATATACCAAACTCATAGCACTTTCTCAAAGCATTCTAAGAGCAATAAATGCACATTTATAATGCAACTGAAAACATTTAACTTTCTTGAATTGGAAGAAACATTAATGACTTATTACTCAATTATAAAAATGTAACCCATCTTGAAGTCCTCGCTTATAACTTGCTCAAATGTGCCTCTCCTCTTGCTCCTCCTGCTTATCTTGATTTCCTTTACATAGGCAAAAATCTTAATTCAATAGGGTTGCAAATTGTATAGTGGGGTTAAGGATACCATGAGAATCCTTAGCTTGGGAATGCGGTAGTTTTCATATGCTCGTTATGAAGTAAATCACACGTTAGTACAATGCTTATAAAACGATAACGAATACACGAGAAGGGGGGGTTGAATTGTGTATT
>JANIHY010000008.1:55471354-55481386 GCA_027479065.1 Erythroxylum brevipes
CAGTACCAGTATGCATGGACACTACTCATACATCCCAATTAATCTCATCTTATGCCAATTTTACTATTTTACCCTTCTAGTAGGGGGTGGGATGTTACAAACGAACTTACTTATTTCATACTTTTTATATTTCTAAAATTCACTTAAAGATCGGGGTCCAACATTTTGGTTGTTCTTACTCTTGGGGTTTCATCCACAATAATCTATATCCCTTGAAGATTCCATTATCTTTTCACAATCATGTCTCCCATAAAGCTACTACAAGCTTCTTGGATTTGTGGCATCAGCGTTTTGGTCATCCATATTGTCCTATGTGATCTAGTTTATCTTCTCTTTTACTAGTCAACTCAAATGCTATTAAGTTTTGTACTTCTTATCTTAAAGAAAAAGTGTTCGTCTTTCATGTCCAGTATCCTCTTGTCTTTCTGCACAACCCTTACAACTTATTCACTGTTATATTTAAGGACCTTCCTTATCTCTTTCTTTTTTTTGGATACCAGTACTTTATTATCTTTATTGATGATTATAGTCATATTATGTGAATTTTTCCCATGGTACATAAGTCACATGCTTTTTATATGTTTTCAAACTTTTGAAACAAGAACTGAAAATGATTTCTCCACCACTGTCGACACTTTTAAATGCGATGGAGTTCTAGAACTCATCAATGATGTCTTCACCCAATTTCTTGCTACCCATGGAATCATATATCGTATCTCTTATCTTTATACTCCACAACAAATTGGTCTTGCTGAATGTAAAATTTGTCGTATCACTAAAACAGGACTACCCTCCTTTTGCATGCCTCTCAACCAAAATTTTTGTGGTATGAAACCTTCTCCACTGATGTTTACCTCATCAATCTTTTATTTACATGTTTTTACTCATTAGTCTCCTCATGAAATATTCTTTCACACAAACCTAATCTTTCTCATCTTTGAGTCTTTGGATGCACACACTTTTGCTTTTTAGGCTCCACTAGAGTTGATAAACTCACACCTAAATCAACTCTGTGTATCTTTCTAGGATATTGCTCTAAGTATAAAGGATACTATTATTTTGATGCTCAAACTTCCAAGATATATATTTTTCTTCATGTTGTGTTTTTTCAACATGATTTTCACTACTCCACGCTCTTGTCTAATTATTCTTCTAACCCTTCTCCTCCTTACCTTTACCATTTACCTCTACTCCTCCTCCACCTTCTCCATCTTCCCCTACTCCTCCACCACCACCCTCTCATCTTATGGTCACTCGCATACGTGATCACACCCATGTTACTTGCTCATTTGTTGATTATATCACCTATTCCACAATCATTATCACTTTTGGTCCTATGTCCTTTACTCAAGTAAATAAATTTGCACACTAGCGTCAAGCCATGCTTTATGAGTTCACTACTTTCCATCGCAATCATACTTGGACTCTCATTCCTCCTCCACTAAATGCCAACATCTTTGGTTGTAAATGGGTCTTTCGTACCAAACAAAATAATGATGGCTCCATTCAATGTTACAAAGCTTTATTGGTTGCTAAAGGTTATCATTAGACTTTTGGAATTGACTATACTGATACCTTTAGTCTTGTTATCAAACCCACTACCATTTGCATTATTGTTACTCTTGCTTTATATCATACTTGACCTATTCGTCAACTTAATGTCAACAATGCTTTCCTTCATGGTCATCTTCAAGAATAATTTTTTATGTCTCAACCTCCTAGATTCACAGATCCTACCTACCCTTATCATGTATGTCATATCCATAATGCTCTATATGGCTTGAAATAAGCTCTTCGAGCTTGGTTTTATAAGTTAATTTAGAAACTTCTTGATCTTGGTTTTGTTTCATCCAAATCCGACACTCCCTTTTTTTTAGTTTATGTGGATGATATCTTAGTTAAAGGTTCTTCATCATCGTTTATAACAACTCTTATTATTGGTCTCAACACTGCCTTTATAATCAAAGACTTAGGTCTACTCCATCACTTCCTTGGCATTGAGGCTCTTCCTACACCTATTGCTCTTTTACTTACACAGCAAACCTACATCAGATATCTACTTTTCAGACTGGTCTCCATAATTCTAAACATGTACCCTTACCCATTACCCCTACCCTTCCTTTACTTGAAAATCATAGTCATCCTCTCTCTGATGATATTGAGTATCGTAGCACTAATAGTGCCCTACAGTACCTTTATATCACTGGTCCTAACATTCAGTTTGTCATCAACAAAGTCTCCCAATTTTTACACTGTCTTACTAATGTCCATTTAACTGTGGTCAAACGAATTCTTCATTAGCTTCTATCTACATCTTCTTATGACATTCACTTTACTAAATCATCTTCTTTTAATCTCTATGCTTACTGTGATGATGATTAAGCTAGTTGTCCTAATGATTGTCATTCTACATCTGGTTATTGCATCTTTCGGATCTAATCTCATCTATTGGAGTGCTAAGAATAACTAATTGTGGCTCGATCTAGTACTGAAGCATAATATCGTAATCTTGCTCTTACAATTACAAAACTTTGTTGGATCACTTCACTTATTGGGGAAATCGATTTTTCTCACATCACACCTACTCTTTGGTGCAATAAACTTGGTGCTACATTGAGATCGACATTCACTTTGTTCGAGATCTGGTTGCCAACAAATCTCTCTACATTCGGCATGACAAAGGCTCTATCTTCGACAAATTCCAACATCTTCGAGACAAACTCATGATTACTAATACTCTTGAGTTTAAAGGGGGCTAATAAGATCTGATTTTAACTACCTTATTTTCTAATCATATCTGTAACTATAGATAGTCTTTATCTGTAACCTCTAGATAGTTTTATCATCTGTAATCCTTCAGTTCTTATTCTCTCTTATCACATGTATGTATGTTGGTCTATATAAAAGACCTAATATCTTTGTAGTTAATCAATCAGAAATACATTATATTTATTTATCTTTCAATTTGTTTGATAAAGGCATTTTGGCATACATATGATTATTTTAGTTTAACAATTCAATTATTTTCAATTAATCAAAATAATTCAATCTTAAACTAATCTTGCCGACTGTTTAGTTGTATCTAGCTAGTATCAATTGAACAACTATTTAACATTTGTTGTTTTCTTATAATGTCTAGATCTTGCAATTATGTACAAAACTTACAAAATTATTTCTCTCATATTTTCAAGTTGAATTATAATGAAGAATATTGAATTATCATAAAAGATTAGATAAACTTAACATTTTTTAATCACGATAAGTTTGATTCAGCACAAAATTATTTTTTATTTTCAAACATTTGATGAAAATACTTAATATAATTGTATGTTTGTGGTAAAATGTATAAAAAGGAAAAAAATTATAGAATGATCTTGTTGTTATTAATGGTAACATTATTTTTTGCAAAAAAAGTGCCCTTTGATGTATGTAAGAGGATTGAAAATCATTTGTAGCAATAAGTAAAAAAAAAGGAAAAGCAAAAAAGTTTATAATATATCTTTTGGAGATGATAAAACACAAGTATTAGATAAAGAAAAAAAGGAAATTTATTATTGATATTATTCTTATTTTCCTCCAAGAATTACTCCTGATTTTTAACCTAGTTTAAAAGGTATTTTGGTTAATAAGAATGTTGTTTTATGATGTAAATAAGCATAGACATAATGATTATATCATTCATGTAATCCTTTAAATGCTTTAAATTCATCGTACTTTGAAGAAGCAATAGATCCTACAACAATAATAGGTCAAGGTTTAAGGCAATTTTTTTTATTACGAGATTCATATGCCTTTATTTTAAGTTTAAAAAAAGAATGTCAATTGATTGAGGATACCTAGAACTCTAATTAAGGAATAACATGATGCATTATTACGACAAATGAGCGGACTAATAAAAAATGAAGAATCTTGATTAATTTCTTAGTTTATTATAATATTATAACAACTTTTATCAAGTTTAGTGATGTTTATAATATAGTAAATATATAATTTTTCTGTTAAATATTTAGAACGCTTAATAAGAAGAGAATTTATGATTTAACTGATATTGATTATATTGACTATACTGATTTTTGATCAAAAAAGAAAACTTGATTATAAAGAAATGAAAAAGACAATTTATGAAGAAAATACGTTTATAATAACATATGAGTTGAAACTTCTTGGAAATTAAGAGTGCTTCCTTGTGCTTCAAACTTAATATCAGAATTAGTTCTTTTTAAATTAAAATAAAATTTTGATATCGTTCTCATTAAAGACGTAGTCCGCATGTCAACTACATATATTTTATAAATAGTTTTTAAATAAAGGACACGCTCACTGCTTAGATTATATTATTATATAAATCACAAAATATAATATTATGCTAAAATCGTAAATAAAACATCAAGTAATTTATTTCAACTTATTAAAAAGAGGAATATAAAAAATGTAGTTATTTTTGAAAAAATTAAATTTTATTGATAGGGTACATAGGAGATTAATCTTTCCAGATGGAGCCAAAGTGTGTATAAACTTGTAAAACCCATACTACAAGGTGTGGCGTTTAACTAAAACCTTGGAGCTCTGATAGCCAGGACTTGTAAAACCCAAGCCTGTCTCTTCCTTTCAACCTCATCCCTATTCCTTACACAGGCGATCAGTTGTGAATCAGCCGCCGAGGGGGTAGCGATAGATCCCCAATTCAGCCATTGAGAGAGCCAAGCCTTTCTGCAATGAGGAAATGTGTGAACCAAATTGAAGTGATTGAAGTAAACATTGGACCTGAGTCATGAGATCTAGAAATAAAAGGCTTAGCAATTAGCCCGACAAATCCTGTTTGTTTCCACGATAGAAGTAGTAGTAGCCTTGTTCCTCCGCATTCCTGCATTTTATCTGCTATCATAAAATTATACTACATATATCGCCAATGCTGCTGCCTGTGTCCCTTTTCGAAACCCTAACTTTCTTCAATATCAGTTGCTCGTAATTTAAACAGGAAGAGGAGGAAATGGATTTTGTGCTTGTGAATTCAGTTCAACGTCATTTGGAGGCACGTCTCATTAAACTGGTATTGGACAGTGTGGGACTCATGGTAGAGATCTTCAACGCACTTGCTCATACAAAGGAGGCAAAGCTACAGGTAAAATTGCGATTAGTCACGAGCTTCTCCAAATTTTGATACCATTTTTTAATATAATAGGCTCGTTTTTTGTTTTCTTGGTGCGTTAAAATTTTCTTCTAGGCTGAATTGGTGGCTCCTATGTACAAGAAGAATAGACTAGTACCAAATACTTTTGGGCCAACTGTATTTAGAGGAGCTGAAGTTGTTAGCTCTCCAGTGTAAGCTTCTTGTTGCCTGAATACTAAGTTATGGTTAATGATTAATAGATAACCTTTGGATACTCTTTTCTGCTTTTGGCATATCAAAAAACGTAATATTTACAAACCCGTAAACCCATGGACCTATCATGATTTGAAACCCGATAGATACGAAGATAAGCCACCTTCCTTTTAATTAAACCAAAATGCTAATTTTGCGCGCCGGGGAAGGATAACTTATGTTACCTTTGGCATCTTGGAGCCATAGCTTTTGATGCCCTCTTATCAGGTTTAAAATTGAGTACTACAACCATAATTGCAGTTGTAATGTTGTGGTTATAGTCTGATCCATTGTTGCATTTTCCCAATATCTGCAATTGTTACCTCATCAACTGTAATTGTTGCAGTAACTTGAAATTGTTGTGTAATCGGTAGTCCAGACATTAGAGCCTCGCCCTCTTATGCTTGTACCCGTTAATTGTATTTTCAAATATTTTTCTTTGTGTATTCATATGTTTTTAAGGCTTGCGATTTGGGAAATAGTATCCTGGTGAATAAGCATTAGTTTATGTATTATTATTTTTCCATGTTTCAGTAGAATTCAAAGACTCTTATGCTGGGATTAAGTTGGCATAATTTTATAATAAGTTAAACGTTGTCATTTGTGAGAGGGGAAGTAGAGAGTGCTTGTCTTCTATGAATTGCGAGTTTTTATTTGCAAGTGTGATCCTTTCTTCTTACGAGCGAGTGTTAGTCTTAGGTTTGATTTCTAAAACTCTATAGCAGTGATTTTTTGGAATTTGAGTGATTCTTAGTTCTGCTTACTAATTTATAGATCTTAACTGCTCTTTCCTGGATTCCAGCATCCCAAATTTGAAGTTTATACTGTTGTTCAGATCTTTTCTACCTGTCTTACACATGGTGTCTTCCAAGAGATTGGCTTGACTTTTTTTATATAAAATTTCATAAATTCTGCTAATTCAAATATTGCATGATTCAATTCAGATATATACTTTTGGTGCTATAAACTGCTGGAATAGATTCTTATTTAGATGTATGTGTATTAACAGGAGAGGAAATGGAGGTTTTGGTTTTATCAGTGGTGCTGTTCAAACTGAACTTCATCTTCAAAGGAGAAGGTTTACCTACAGATTTTATGATTTCCTTTTTTAATCTTTGTTCTTAGAACCTTTAGTGCATGATTATCGGTCCTCAAAACTTTAACTTCACCTTCGTTGAAGGTTACATATTATTGCTTCCATAGGGCCTTTGTTTTTTTTTATAAAAAATTTGCAAGATTATTTGGCTAATTATTTGAAACTGGCTCCTTTTTAGTTTGATACTGTCTACTTAAGTAGCAGGATAATTTATTTTTAAATATGTATTTATGATGTTGAAATCGTCCACATATTGAGCTCTTAATGTCATGTCGGGTTTGCATTCTCTAAGGTTTGCCATGTGTCAAATTCTCAAATCCTAGTGGATAGACTCTGCTTTATATTTAGATAGCTTTAGATGTAGAGGTATCAGGGAAAAACAAAAAAGAAAGTGAGCTAAGGCCTTTAGCAACGTGCAATTGATCAATTTGTTTCAATAACCTCACTTACTATCTTTCCACTACCTTTTTTTCCCAGGTCTCTCTGTACCATGACAAATGATAAGTTCGTCAACAAAATTCTCCAAGCAAAAGAACAAGGACTCAAGTGTTTGTCTTTGATAATTGAGAAGCTTCCTAGAGGAGAACCAGTTGGGTCTGCCTTTCAGAGCTGGATGGGCGAGGGGCATCCCATTCATCAAGGTGACACTTTCCATACCATTAACAGGTTGAGGAAGCTTAATTTGAACAAACGTGCTCTTGAGGTTAGCCTCCTTATAGTGTTGTTAGTAATGTTATGGTGGATATTGTTCCTTTAAATTATTGACAAGCAGAGAAGTATGACTAGGATGCCTAGGTGAGTGAATAGGATATGATAAAGCAACTTTATATGTGAATGTTAGGTCGTTGTATTTTCAAACATAAGTACTAACTCATCTTCCATGTATAGCTCAATTGTTTACAGAATATGTTTGAGGATGTACATGGTGAAGAACCTATAATTTAATTGTTTTGAGTATCTTCTTTCATGAGTAAAAGTTGAAGCATGGTGAAAGTGTACTCTCATCACCTTTTCTCTTACGAATTAAATATTCAATGTTTTTGTTTTGTAATATTTGTTTCTTTCATGGTTTCTTAGATTATTGATGTAGTCATCATTAGTTTATTTAGAAAAGCAATTGTTTCAGGATAATGTTATGCATTTGATCTGTTTTTCAGCAATCTCGTGGGCAATCGTGCTTAGAAGTGCATATTGTATGTCTTTTTGCAGGTCATGGAATGGGTGATCAGGGAAAGACCTTACAGACCGAAGGAGCTTGACTACTCTTACCTACTGGAGTTCACTATAAAAGTTCATGGGATATCACATGGCGAAAAGCTTTTCAGATGTGTCCCTCTTGAGTTCCAGAAGGATTTACTGTATAACAATCTTGTAATTGCATGCTTGGAGAAAGGTGCTATTAGGCTTTCACTTGACTATATGAAGAAAATGAGGGAACTTGGTCATCCCATATCATATTTAATTTTCAATCGCCTCATAATACTCCATTCAACCTCGAGTAGCAGGAAAATGATCCCAAAGATTCTTGCTCAAATGAAGGCTGATAAGGTGGTTCCTCATGTCTCTACGTACAACATTCTGATGAAAATTGAAGCAAATCAACACAATGTTGATCGATTGATGGAAGTATTCAGCAAAATGAAGCAATTGAAAGTTGAGCCAAATGAAATAACTTTCTGCATACTAGCTACTGCACACGTAGTGGCGAGATTGTATAGTGTTGCTGAAGTGTATGTTGAGGCTGTGGAGAAGTCCCACACAGGGGATAACTGGTCAACATTAGATATTCTGATTATATTGTATGGATATTTGGGGAAGAGGAAGGAGCTAGAAGTAACATGGGGCACTGTGCAGGAACTCCCTCATGTTCGGCATAAAAGTTACTTGCTTGCAATTGAAGCATTTGGCAGAATGGGGCAAATTAATCGATCTGAAGAGCTCTGGCTAGAGATGAAGTCAACAAAAGGCTTTAAATCAACAGAACAGTTTAATTCCATGTTATCTGTGTACTGCAATCATGGGCTTATAAAAAAAGCAACCAGAATCTTTAGGGAAATGGAGAGCAATGGGTGCAAACCAAATGCAATCACTTACAGGAATCTTGCTTTAGGATGTTTAAAAGCTGAGCTGGTGGATGAAGCGTTGAAGACCCTAGCTAAAGGTGCAAACATGACAA
Source organism: Erythroxylum brevipes (assembly GCA_027479065.1). Lineage (NCBI taxonomy): Eukaryota > Viridiplantae > Streptophyta > Magnoliopsida > Malpighiales > Erythroxylaceae > Erythroxylum > Erythroxylum brevipes. Next base: position 55,479,989 of record JANIHY010000008.1, read on the forward strand.
CAAGCAAAAGAGTAAGGAATTCAATCCCATGGCTGGAGACCACTCTTTCAATTGTTGAAGGTTTTGCACAAAAAGGTGATGTAGGTAATGCTGAGAAGTTTTTTGAAGAACTTAAGAGAGCAAAGTATGCAAGATATACTTTTGTGTATAATACTTTAGTAAGGGGCTATGTGAAGGCCAAAATTTATAATCCACAACTTTTGAGAAGGATGGTTTTGGATGGTGCTAAGCCAGATTCGGAGACATATAGTTTGATAAAACTTGTTGAGCAGTTTCGAACTTGATTCTTCAATGGTTCCTCAAATGTGCTATACAGCACGTATTTGATACTCCTAAACTTGATGGTGATGGTGAGTAGAAAGGGGATAGAAGATGAAATTTGTTCAGGTAATAGCATATGCAATGATAAAAGCATGTTCTACTATTCATGGACATGCTCCGAAACTTGCGTTTCCCACAATTTTTGTTCTGTCCCCGGTTTTCCTACCCCCTGCCAAGGCTAATGCTTTTTCGTTTCTTTTACTGGTTGAGAGGACTGAGGAGAGTGGTTTTTGGTATTATTGTTTGGCTTCCAAAGAATGCTAATGAGGATGAATTCTCTGCCACAGCTGGCTATCGTGGTCTTGTGGTGACATATATATATATATAGATATCCAGTTTGTGCTGTCCTGGAAGAAGCAAAGAGAAGAGGGGAAAAAAGAGCTATTATGAAGGGTATGGAATCATCAAAAAAGAAGATAATTTATTAGTCTTCCAAGACTCTTAGAAAACTGACCAATCCTAGAGTGAACGAAGGCAGGCTCAGAAACCATAGGAAGCAAAGGAAAAAAAATACTCATATCTCATGACTAATCTTCCAAGCATAGACGGAGATATATAGGATCCAATGATATACTATATATATATATATAAAAACGAAGTTATTTAGGAGCCAATGGTGTATTGGGTTCTTTAAATTTTAAAAAAATTAAATATTTAAGTCTCTGTTATCTTAAATTTTTAGTTTCGTTGCTGCTTCCGAAATTTAGAGAACTGACCAATTCTAGAGTGATCAAAGGCAGGCTTGGAAACCATAAGAAGCAAAGGAAAACATACTCATATCTCATGAATGCGTGTTGGTATAATTAGGCTATATTTGGTTGGATGTAAAATTTTTAAAGGAATGAAATAAAATATAATGAAATGAAATGATTTATAATAGAATATAATGTAAATAAATATAATATTAGAAAATTATTTAAAGGGATGAAAGAGTTTATAATATAATACTGTCAAATGTTGTTTGAAAATATATATTAATACTTATTATTTCAAGTTTTGATTCCATAAAAAAGTTTATTATTATTTTACTCCCACTTTAAAAGAAATTCTGAATTCGTTCTTAATTGTTAGTATAAC
>JANIHY010000008.1:55802967-55823720 GCA_027479065.1 Erythroxylum brevipes
TTTCATACATTTTGGAAAACATGATTTCATGAGTATGTATTCTTGAAAAGAGAAAAACCCTTTTTGAAACCTTTTCAATAGTCATGAATGCAAATCATAAAGCAACATATAATCATTTCAAACTAGCACATAAGGTAACATCGATGATGCAAATTTTAAATCATTAAATCTTTCTTGATTTGAACAAAACAATGAGTGACCTATTTACACTCTATTATAAATATGAACCCACCTTGAATTCCTTGCTTAAAACTTGCTTAGGAATGCCTTCCCTCTTGTTCCTCTTGCTCCTCTTGCCTCACTTGAGTTCCTTAATCAATAACCAATATTCCAATCAATTTGGTGTAGAAATCGGAGAGTCAAACTTTAACAATTCAAACTATAACCACAACTGAAATAAGAATTTCATGCTCAACTTCCATCCAAAATTGAAGATTCTTAGAGACTTATTCAGAACTTCATTTCTCACAAAGCTTGTAGCCCTATGTCTCTAGTTTACAACGCAATAAAAATCACCTCATTTGTACTTCTATAGCAAAAATATGCCCAAAATATCAAAACATCTCTGTGCAGAAAAACTGGAGTTCGCCGCGGCGAACAGCCTGTGCGCACCACGGCGTGCACCCTCATATGCACCGCGGCATGCACACCAAGTGTGCGTCGCGGCCTGCACACCCGTATGCCGCGGCGTGCGGACCAGAAACGCTCCCAAAACTCATTTTTCCTACAAATTTCAACCACAATCCTCCCATTTTGCAAACATAACACATCTAAACCTTGATTCATGTCTTAGACTTCATTTCTAAACTCATTACAACCTTAAAACCATCATAAACACTATAAGATCATCAACCTAAAGAAATTTTACCAATATTTCCAAGAACCCCTAAACAAACGGTTCTAACTCATGCCAAGCTAATCTAGGGTTTAATCCATCTCAAACAAGAATAAAAGAGCTTGAACTTACCAGGGATTTCTTCAATCCTTTCGAAATCCTCTATAATAGCAAAAACCCTATTTCTCTTCTTCTTCCTTTCTTCCCACGACTCCCTCTTCTCCTTTTCTTTCTTTCCCCTTTCTTTGTTTCTAAAAAAGGTCATAGATTGTGCATTTTTTGTGATGTTTTATGCATGTTTCCAAAAAACGTCACAAAATTTGCATTTTTGAATGTGCATTTTCATGACGTTTTATGCACGTTTCCAAAAAAAGTCACAAAATGTGCATTTTCGTGACGTCTTATGCACGTTTCCTAAAAAGGTTGCAGAATGTGCATTTTTAGACATTTTATGCACATTTTTTGATTGTGCATTTTCGTGAAATTTTATGAACATTTCCAAAAAATGTCGCAGAATGGGCATTTCCGTGATGTTTTTTGCACAATTTTGATTATGCATTTTTGTGATGATGTTTTATGTACGTTTTCAAAAAATGTCATAGAAAGTGCATTTTTGTGACGTTTTATGTACGTTTTTAAAAAACATCACAAAATGTGCATTTTGTGTTGTTTTATGCACGTTTCTTGAATGTGCAATTTCATGAAATTTTATGCACGTTTCCAAAAATTGTCAGAATGTGCATTTTTGTGACGTTTTATGCACGTTTTTTGAATGTGCATTTTCGTGACAATTTATGCACGATTTTTTAATAGGCATTTTTGTGACGTTCTACGCACGTTTTCAAAAAAATCACAGAATTTGCATTTTCGTGATGTTTTATGCATGTTTTTTGAATGTGCAATTTCGTGACGTTTTATGCAGGTTTCCAAAAAAAATCACAGAATGTGCATTTTCGTGACGTTTTATGCAATTTTTTTAAATGTGCATTTTCGTGATGTTTTATGCACATTTCCAAAAAATGTTGCAGAATGTGCATTTTGTGACGTTTTAAGCACGTTATTTGAATGTGCATTTTTGTAATGTTTTATGCACATTTTCAAACAACGTCCCATCATATATATTTTTGTGATGTTTTATGTACGTTTTTTGAACTTGCATTTCAATGACGTTTTATGCATGTTTCCAAAAAAGTCATAGAATGTTCATTTCATGACGTTTTATGCACGTTTTTTGAATGTACATTTTTATTACGTTTTATGCACATTTCGAAAAAATGTCACAGAATGCGCAATTTCGTGACTTTTTATGCACATTTTTTAAATGCGTATTTTAGTGACATTTTGTGCACGTTTCCAAAAAATGTCGCAGAATGTGACGTTTCGTGACATTTTATGCACATTTTTTGAATGTGTATATTTGCGAAGTTTTATGAACTTTTCCAAAAAATATCACAAAATGTGCATTTTCGTGACGTTTTGTGCTGGTTTCTAAAAAAGTCACATAATGTGCATTTTTGTGACATTTTATGCATGCTTTCAAAAATGTCACAGAATGTGATTTTCGTGATGTTTCATGCACGTTTTTTGAATGTGTACTTTCCTAACGCTTTATGCACATTTCCAAAAAATATCACAAAATGTGCATTTTTCATGTTCAAAAAATGTACTTAAAACATCATTAAAATGCACATTCTGCGATGTTATTTAGAAACGTGCGTAAAATATCACGAAATTGTAAAATTAAAAAATGTGCCTAAAACGTCATAAAAATGCACATTATATAACGTTTTTTGGAAACATGTATAAAAAGTCACAATAATGCACATTCTGTGACATTTTTTGGAAACGTGGATAAAACGTCATGAAAATGCACATTGAAAAAACGTGCGTAAAACGTCACTAAAATGCACATTCTGTGACGTTTTTTAGAAACGTGCATAAAACGTCACAAAGTTGCACATTCTGTGACATTTTTGAAAACGTGCATAAAACGTCACGAAAATGCACATTAAAAAATCGTGCATAAATTGTCACAAAAATTCACATAAATGCAATCTCAAAAACCGTGCATAAAACGTCACAAAAATGCACATTCTGTGACGTTTTTTGTAAGCGTTCATAAAACGTCTCGAAAATGCACAATCAAAAAATGTACATAAAATGTCACGAAAATGAACATTCTATGACGTTTTTTGGTAACATGCAAAAAGCGTCGTAAAATGTCACGAAAATGCATAATAAAAAAACCTGCATAAAGCATCACGAAAATGCACATTCTGTGACATTTTTTAGAAACGTGCATAAAATGTCTCGAAAATGCACATTCTGTGACATTTTTTGGAAACATGCATAAAATGTAACGAAAACGCACGTTCAAAAAATGTGCATAAAATGTCACGAAATTGCACATAAATGCACATTTAATAAATGTTACAAAAATGCACATTTTGCAATTTTTTTGGAAACGTGCATAAAACGTCTCAAAAATTCGCTTTTTGTGACATTTTTTGAAAACGTGCATAAAACGTAATGAAACTGTGCATTCAAAAAACTTGCATCAAACGTCATGAAAATGCACATTCTGTCATATATTTTGAAAATGTGTATAAAACGTCATAAAATGCACATTCTGTGATATTTTTTAGAAATGTGCATAAAACGTCACGGAATTGCACATTCAAAAAATGTGCAAAAAATGTCACAAAAATATACATGATGCGACGTTCGATGTTGTTTGGAAATGTGCATAAAACGTCACAAAATTGTACATTCAAAAAACGTGCTTAAAACTTCATGAAAATGCACATTCTACGACATTTTTTGGAAACGTGCATAAAACATCACAATAATGCACATTAAAAAATGTGCATTAAATGTCACAAAAATACACATTCTGTGATGTTTTTTTGTATTTTTGTAAAACTGCATAAAACGTCAAGAAAATGCACATTCAAAAAATGTGCATAAAATGTTACGAAAATGCACATTCTGTAACATTTTTTAGAAATATGCATAAAACGTCTCGAAAATGCACATTCAAAAATCGTGCATAAATTGTCACGAAAATGTACATTCAAAAAACGTGCATAAAATGTCACAAAAATGCACATTTTGACGTTTTTTGGAAACGTGCATAAAATATCATGAAATTGCACATTCAAAAAACATACATAAAACGTCACAAAAAATGCACATTATGTGATGTTTTTGGGAAATGTGCATAAAATGTCACAAAAATGTACAATTAAAAAATACGCATAAAACGTTTTCCCAGTACACCAAAAAAAAGGGGGATAGTGAATGATAATTTTTAGTGACATCAATTTAATGATGTATGACATTTTTTAGTGGTCATAGGAAATTATACGAGTGGATGATTAAGAACTAATACAAGAATGGCAATTTTGTAAATAAGTGGGCATGAGGCATATATAAGGAGCTAAGTTGGAGAATAAGACAAAAAAGTTGTCTTCTTCTTCCTCCCTCACCACCAAAACGTCCATGGGAGCTAGCTCTCAAGCTTTTCAACCCTTGTAACAAGATTGGGAAGGAGAATCAAGCCATTTGGTTAGTACAAAAATGGTAAGCCTCCATTCCAATACTTAGATCTATTGATTAAAGCTTAGTTTTTCTCTCTTCTTTTGAAACCCACTTAATGGAATGTATGGGTTTGATGATTTGGATGATGGGTTTTTGTTCTTTTATGTCTAATGACACATTAACATGAAGAAATTTCGTTTTTATGATGATTTGGGGGCTAAATCAAAACCTAGGGTTTTGGAAGTTTAAGCTGTCAATGGAGACAGATTCGTAAATCTTCTTTCTACATTTTTTTTAGCTGTTTAATGTGTGAAACTGGAGAAACTCAAAACATATAAGTTGTAGATCCAGATGTCTTTTGTCTCTCTGATTTGTTTCACAATTTTAGGATGAGCCAAAAAAATGTAAGAGGCCCTGAATTGACACTAGTTCAGAATACCAGTGGGATTGAAACGAGAAATGAAAGCTAATTAGTGGAGGACTTTAGAGTTAGAATTGGATGATGTGTTCTTCTTACAAAGGAAATTTTAATTGGATGAGTATTCTGTGAGATATGGCTGAATAAGTGAAGGGTGTTGCTAACCATAGTGACACAGAAGAGAACAGAAACAGGGCAGGATTATAGAAATCACAATAAATCCGAATTACATCATTTTTTAGCCGTCTTTGGATATGTGATAGCCATATGAGTCTATTGAAAATGAAGTTTTGAATCGCCTTAATTGGATGAGAAATGAATAAGTTATAAGGTTTTGAGACAAGAAGGGTCCAACTCATGATTGAATATTAAGGCTGATTGTAAATGGGAGATTTGGAATTCCTTAATGACCGAATTAGAGCATGGTCATAAAAGAAAAATTGTGAGTTTATGTGTTAGCTAAAGGTCTGGAAAGTTTGAAAAACATTGGACCAATGTATAAAATTTTATGCCTTCATGAATGAGACCTATGCAGTTTTTTTTCTTATGATATGTGTTAAGAAATGAGGTTTGTGTAAGAATGACTAATGCGGGTATATGTATTGTTATGTATGTTACCCAATAGCTTGTGAAAGCAGACAAGAAATAGAACTAGAAGTCATACCTAGTTCCTCTCAAGTTCAAGAAAATTAGAAAAGAGATCAGAACCTTTGCGATAGTCTAGGTCAGTATAATCATGCTATTATACTTGTGTAGTAATCCTTTTCTTTTATCTTACGGCTTGTTGAATTGTTCTCAAACCTATATGACTCATTTGATATATGACTCCATGTAGTTGAGTCTAGCATGTTGTATGCCATATTGACCAGATGATATTCAAATTCTTTGCATCTTCTGGTCCCTTTATTGTGTTGAACCTATTGATTGCGATTCTTTGATGAATCATATTTTTCTTGTTAGACATGATTGATGAGTTCACAGAATACCCAGCTGATAGGGTATATTATCAGACTATGTGCACATAGGTAACCCGCCGATGATGGGTTCGATTTGGGGCCTACCTGGAGAGGACAGGCCTCCAGGGGAAAGGTTAAGCCAACCTTGTCTAGAATCAAAAAAAGGGGAGATATGCCGTACTAGCATGCCTCTGTCTCTTCCTAATAAATTCAGAAAATCAGAACTCAAAAATGAGAAAGCTCATAATTAGGAATCCTGTAGAACTCTACCAAAGAAAGAACCCAGAATTTAGAATGCACAAAAATCACATTCTACGATGTTTTACGAAAACGTGCATAAAATGTCACAAAAATCACATTGTATCATGTTTTTTGGAAATGTGCATAAAACGTCCCAAAGATGCACATTCAAAAACGTGCATAAAACGTCACGAAAATGCACATTTTGTGACATTTTTTGGAAATGTGAATAAAACATCATGAAAATGCACATTCAAAAATCGTGCAAAAAACGTCACAAAAATGCACATTATGTGATGTTTTTGGGAAACATGCATAAATCGACACAAAAATGCACACTCTGTGACATTTTTTAGAAAAGTGCATAAACACATCACGAAAATGCACAATCAAAAATGTGAATAAAACATCAAGAAAATGCACATTCTGTGATATTATTTGGAAACGTGCATAAAATGTCACAAAACTGCACATTCTGTGACGTTCTTTAAAAACATGCATAAAACGTCATGAAAATGCACATAAAAAGTGCATAAAATGTCGCCCAAAATATATGTAAAACTTGCATAAAATGTTCATAAAACATGCATAAAATGTACATAAAATGTCATGAAAATGCACATTCTGTGATGTTTTTTGGAAATGTGCATAAAACGTCATAAAAATGTAAATTCAAAAAACTTGCATTAAAGGTCACGAAAATGCACATTTTGTGACGTTTTTTAGAAAAGTGCATAAAACGTCATGAAAATGCACATTCTGTGACATTTTTTGAAACGTGCATAAAACGTCATGAAAATAGACTTTCAAAAAAGTGTGTAAAACGTCACGAAAACGTACATTATGTGACGTTTTTTTGAAAAGTGCATAAAACATCACAAAAATGCACATTTTGTGACCTTTTTTGAAACATGCATAAAATGTCACGGAAATGCACATTTAAAAAACTTGCATAACATGCCACAAAAATGCAGATGCTGCGACAATTTTTTGAAACGTGCATAAAACGTCACAAAATGCACATTTAAAATATGTGCATAAAACGTCACTAAAATACACATTAAAAAACATGCATAAAATGTCACAAAATGCACATTTTCTGACCTTTTTGCAAACGTGAAAGAAATGCACATTCAAGAAACGTGCATAAAATGTCACAAAAATGCATATTGAAAAATGTACAAAATACGTCCCAAAAATGGACAATTTCTGACATTTTTTGGAAATGTAACGAAAATGCACATTAAAAAACTTGCATAAAACGTCTCGAAAATGTACATGCTGCGATGTTGTTTGGAAACTTGCATAAAAAGTCGCAATAATGCACATTCAAAAAACGTGCATGAAACGTCACAAAAATGCACATTCTGCGACTTTTTTTAGAAAAGTGCATAAAATATCAAAAAAAATGCACATTAAAAAAACGTGCATAAAACGTTACAAAAATACACATTTGTAAAATGCACATTTTGCGACTTTTTTTTTGAAACACGCATAAAATGTCACGAAAATGTACATTAAAAAATGTGCATAAAACGTCACGAAAATGCACATTCAAAAAACATGCATAAAAAGTCACGAAAATGCTCAATAAAAAGTGCATAAAACGTCACAAAATGCACATTCTGTGACATTTTTTGGAAACGTGCCTAAAATGTCATGAAATTGCAAATTCAAAAAATGTGCATAAAACGTCACAAAAATGCACATTTTGTGATTTTTTTGGAAACGTGCGTAAAACGTAACAAAAAAATGCACATTCTGTGACATTTTTTAGAAACATGCATAAAATGTCATGAAAATACACAATCAAAAAATGAAATGTCACAAAAATGCACATTTTGTGACATTTTTTGGAAATGTGCATAAAACGTCACAAACATGAACATTGAAAAAACGTGCATAAAATATCATAAAAATGCACATAAATGTACATTTAAAAAAACGTGCATAAAACATAACAAAAATGCACATTCTGCGATGTTTTTTGAAAACATGCATAAAACGTCAAGAAAATGCACATTCTGTGATGTTTCTTGGAAACGTGCATAAAATGTCATAAAAATGCACATTCAAAAAACATGCATAAAACTTCATGAAAATGCGCATTCTGTGACATTTTTTTGAAAACGTGCACAAAACATCATAAAAGCACATTCTGTGATATTTTTTGAAAACGTGCATAAAACGTCACAAAAATGCACATTAAAAAAGCGTGCATAAAAGGTCACGAAAATGAACATTCTGCGATATTTTTGGGAAACCTGCATAAAACATCACAAAAATGCACATTTTGTGACATTTTTGCAAGCGTGCATAAAAGGTCACAAAAATGCACAATACAAAATGTGCATAAAAAGTCACGAAAATGCACATTCTATGACATTTTTTTAGAAACGTGCCTAAAACATCACAAAAATGCACATTAAAAAAACGTGCGTAAAACATCACAAAAATGCACATTCTGTGATGTTTTTGGGAAACTTGCATAAAACGTCACAAAAATGCACATTCTATGACATTTTTGGAAATGTACATAAAACGTCACGAAAATGGACAATACAAAATGTGCATAAAAAGTCATGAAAATTCATATTCTGCGATATTTTTTGGAAACGAGCAAAAAATGTTACAAAACTGCACATTCTATGTCGTTTTTTGGAAACGTGCATAAAACATCATGAAAATGCACAAAAAAGTGCATAAAATGTAGATAAAATGTCGCATAAAATGCACATAAAACGTGCATAAAATGTACATAAAACGTGCGTAAAATGTACGTAAAAAATCACAAAAATGCACATTCTGTGACATTTCTTGGAAACATGCGTAAAACGTCACAAAAATGCACATTCTGTGACATTTTGTGAAAACATGCATAAAACGTCATAAAAATGTAAATTCAAAAAACGTGCATAAAAGGTCACGAAAATGTACATTTTGTGAGGTTTTTTTGGAAATGTGCGTAAAACGTAATGAAAATGCACATTCACATAACGTGCATGAAACGTGACGAAAATCACATGCTGTGACATTTTTTGAAAGCGTGCATAAAACGTCAGAAAAATACACATTCTGTGACTTTCTTGGAAACGTTCACAAAACATCACAGAAATGCACATTTAAAAAATGTGCACAAAACGTCACGAAAATACACATTCTGTGACGTTTTTTTAAAATATGCATAAAACGTCACGAAATGTACTTTCAAAAATGTGTATAAAACGTCACAAAAATGCACATTCTGTGATTTTTTAGAAACGTACATAAAATGTCACAAAAATGCACATTTTTTGACATTTTTTGAAAACGTGCATAAAACATCACGAAAATGCACAACCAAAATTATGCTTAAAACATCACGAAAATGTCTAGTCTGCGACATTTTTTTAAAACATGCATAACATGTCACAAAAATGCACAATAAAAAAATGTGCATAAAATGTCGCAAAAATGCACATACTGTCACCTTTTTGAGAAACGTGCAAAAAATGTCACGAAAATGCACATTTTGTGACGTTTTTTTGAAACGTGCATAAAACGTCATGAAAATGCACATTAAAAATTTCATAAAACGTAACAAAAATGAGCAATCTGTGATGTTTTTTTGGAAACGTGCATAAAACATCACAAAAATGTAGATTTTGTGACATTTTTTAGAAACGTGCATAAAAAGTCACGAAAATGCACATTCAAAAAATGTGCATAAAATGTTATAATAAAACACATAAATGCACATTCAAAAACCGTGCATAAAACGTCGCAAAAATGTATGTTCTGCGACGTTTTTTGGAAACATGCATAAAACATCTCGAAAATGCGCATTATGTGACATATTTTGGAAACGTGCATAAAATGTAATGAAAATGTGCATTCAAAAAACATGCATATAATGTCATTAAAATGCACATTATGTGACATTTTTTAGAAACAAGCATAACACTTCATAAAATGCACATTCTGTGACATTTTTTGAAAGCATAAAATATCATGAAAATGCACTTTCAAAAAATGTGCATAAAACGTCACAAAAATGTACATGATTCGACACTGTTTGGAAATGTGCATAAAACGTCACAAAAATGCACATTCAAAAATTGTGCATAAATTATCACGAAAATGTACATTCAAAAGACATAAAAAAACGTCACAAAAATGCATAGTTTGATATTTGTTGGAAACATGCATAAAATATCATGAAATTGAACATTCAAAAAATTGCATAAAACATCACAAAAATGCACGTTCTGTGATGTTACTTAGAAAGGTACATAAAACACCTAAAAAATACACATTCTGTAATATTTTTTGGAAACGTGCACAAACATCACAAAAATGCACAATCAAAAATGTGCATAAAATGTCAAGAAAATGCACATTTTGCAACGTTTTTGGGAAACGTGCATAAAATATCACGAAAATGCACAATCAAAAAATGTGCAAAAAACGTGGCAAAAATGCACATTCTTTGACCTTTTTTTGGAAACATTCATAAAAAGTCACAACAATGCACATTCTGTGACGTTTTTTGGAAACATGCATAAAATGTCATGAAAATGCACATTAAAAAAACGTACGAAAAACGTCACGAAAATGCACATTCTATGACATTTTTTGGAAACGTGCATAAATGTCATGAAAATGTACATTCAAAAATCGTGCATCAATTGTCACGAAAATGCACATAAAAGCACATTAAAAAAACGTGCAAAAAACGTCACAAACATGCACATTCTGCGACGTCTTTTGGAAACGTGTGTAAAACGTCCCGAAAATGCGCATTTTGTGACATTTTTTGAAAGCGTGCACAAAACATCACGAAAATACATATTCAAAAAAAATGCGTAAAATGTCACAAAATACATATTCTGTGACATTTTTTGGTAACATTCATAAAACGTCACAAAATGCACATTTTGTGACATTTTCTACAAACGTTCATAAAACGTGAAGGAAATGCACGTTAAAAAAATGTGCAAAAAAGTCACAAAAATGTACATGATGTGACGGTGTTTGGAAATGTACATAAAACATCAAAAAAATGCACATTCAAAAAACGTGCTTAAAATGTCACGAAAATGCACATTCTGCGACATTTTTTGGAAACGTTCATAAAACTTCACGAAAATGCACATTCAAAAACCGTGCATAATACGTCATGAAAATGCACATTCTATGATGCTTTTTTGTAAACCTGCATAAAACGTCACGAAAATGCACATACAAAAATTGGGCAAAAACGTCACAAAAATGCACATTTTTTTACGTTTTTTGGAAACGTGTATAGAACATCACGAAAATGCAGAATAAAAAAACATGCATAAAATGTCACGAAAATGCACATTTTGACATTTTTTGAAAACGTGCATAAAATGTTATCAAATTACACATTCAAAAAACGTGCATAAAACATCATAAAAATGCACATTTTATGATTTTTTTAAAAGTACATAGAATAACACAAAAATGCACAATCTGTGACATTTTTAGAAACGTGCACAAAACATCCAAAAAATGCACATTAAAAAATGTGCATAAAACGTCACAAAATGTGCATAAAATGTCACGAAAATGCACATTAAAAAAACGTGCACAAAACACATAAAAATGCACATTCTGTGATGTTTTTGGCATAAAACATCACAAAAATGCACTTTGTGTGTCATTTCTTAGAAACGTGCATAAAATGTCACAAAAATACACAATCAAAAAATGCATAAAACGTCACGAAAATGCACATTCTGCGACATTTTTTGAAAACGTGCACAAAATGTCACGAAACTGCACATTCTGTGATGTTTTTTCGAAACGTGTAGAAAACGTCATGAAAATGCACATAAAAAGTGCATAAAAGGTCATAAAATGTACATAAAAATGTACATAAAAAGTGCATAAAATGTACATAAAATGTACAGAAAATGTACATAAAACGTGCTTAAAATGTACATAACGTCAAAAAATGCACATTCTGCGACCATTTTTGGAAATGTGCGTAAAACGTCACGAAAATTTACATTCTGTGACTTTTTTTGGAAACGTGGATAAAATCTCATGAAAATGTAAATTAAAAAAAGTGCATAAAAGGTCACAAAAATGCACATTTTGTGACGTTTTTTTGGAAATGTGTATAAAACATCATGAAAAAGCACATTCAAAAAACGTGCATGAAACGTCACGAAAATCACATTCTGGGATGTTTTTTGAAAGCATGCATAAAACACCACAAAAATGCACATTTTGTGACTTTTTTGGAAACGTGCACAAAATGTCACAGAAATGCACATTCAAAAAAGATGCATAAAATGTCACGAAAATGCACATTCTATGATATCTTTTGGAAACATGCATAAAACTTCGCGAAAATACACATTCAAAAAACGCGCATAAAATATCATAAAAAGTCACATTCGGTTACATTTTTTAGAAACGTGCACAAAATGTCACGAAAATAAACATTCAAAAAAGGTGCATAAAATATCACGAAAATGCACATTATGTGACATTTTTTAGAAACGTGCATAAAACGTCGCGGAAATGGACATTCAAAAAATATGCATAAAGCGTCACAAAAATGCGCATGCTGTGACGTCGTTTGGAAACGTGCATAAAAAGTCACAAAAGTGCACATTCAAAAAATGTGCATAAAACGCCATGAAAATGCACATTTTGTAACATTTTTTGGAAATGTTCGTAAAAAGTCACAAAATTGCACATTCAAAAAATGTGCATAAAATGTCACAAAAAAGCACATTCTGCGACATTTTTTTGGAAACGTGCATAAAACGACACGAAAATGCACACAATATGTTACATTTTATGGAAACGTGCAAAAAACGTCATGAAAGTGCTCATTCAAAAAACGAGCGTAAAATATCATGAAATTGCACATTTTGTGACTTTTTTGGAAACGTGCATAAAACATCACAAAAATGCACATCCTGTGACATTTTTTAGAAACGTGCATAAATTGTCACGAAAATGCACATTAAAAAAACGTGCATAAAATGTCATGAAATTGAACATTCAAAAAACGTGCATAAAACGTAACGAAAATGCAAATTCAAAAAAATGTATAAAATGTCACAAAAATGCACATGTTGTGACGTCGTTTGGAAACGTGCATAAAACGTCACAAAAGTGCACATTCAAAAAATGTGCATAAAACATCACGAAAATGCACATTCTGCGAAATTTTTTCAAAACACGCGTAAAAGTCACGAAATTGCACATTTTGTGACTCTTTTGGAAATGTGCTTAAAACTTCGTGAAAATACACATTCAAAAAATGCGCATAAAATGTCATGAAAAGTCACATTCGGTGACTTTTTTTAGAAACGTGCACAAAACGTCACGAAAATAAACATTCAAAAAAGGTGCATAAAACGTCACGAAAATGCACATTCTGTGACTTTTTTAGAAACGTGCATAAAACGTCGCAGAAATGCACATTCAAAAAATATGCATAAAGCGTCAAAAAAATGTGCATGCTGTGACGTCGTTTGGAAACGTGCATAAAAAGTCACAAAAGTGCACATTCAAAAAAGGGCATAAAACGTCATGAAAATGCACATTTTGTGACATTTTTTGGAAAAATTTGTAAGAAGTCACGAAATTGCACATTCAAAAAATGTGCATAAAACGTCACAAAAATGCACATTCTGCGACATATTTTTGGAAACGTGCATAAAACGACACGAAAATGCACAATATGTTACATTTTATGGAAACGTGCAAAAAACGTCATGAAAGTGCACATTCAAAAAACGAGCATAAAACATCACGCAATTACACATTTTGTGACTTTTTTGGAAACGTGCATAAAACGTCCCAAAAATGCACATCTTGTGACATTTTTTGGAAACGTACATAAATTGTCACGAAAATGCACATTCAAAAAACGTGCATAAAATGTCATGAAATTGAACATTAAAAAAACGTGCAAAAAACGTAACGAAAATGTACATTCCAAAAAATGTATAAAATGTCACAAAAATGCACATGTTGTGACGTCGTTTGGAAACGTGCATAAAACATCACAAAAGTAAATATTAAAAACGTACATAAAACGTAACAAAAATGCACATTCTACAAAATTTTTTGAAAACGCGCGTAAAAGTCACGAAATTGCACATTTTGTGACTTTTTTGGAAATGTGCTTAAAACATCACAAAAATGCTCATTTTGTGACTTTTTTGGAAATGTGCATAAAACGTCGCAAAAATGCACATTCAAAAAACAAGCATAAAACATCACAAAAATGCCCATGATGTGAAGTTTTTTGAAAATGTGCATAAAACATCACGAAAATACACATTCTGTGACATTTTTTGGAAACGTACATAGAACATCACAAAAATGCACAATCAAAAAAGTGCATAAAACGTTAGAAAAATGCCCATTCTCTGGCATTTTTTAGAAACGTACATAAAATGTCACGAAATTACACATTCAAAAAACATGCATAAAACGTCACAAAATGCACATTATGGGATGTTTTATATAAATGTGCAAAAAAAATCACAAAAATGCACATTCTGTGATATTTTTTGGAAACATGCATAAAACTTCACGAAAATGCACAATAAAAAAATATGCGTAAAACGTCAAAAAATGCACATTCTGCGATATTTTTTGAAAACGTGAATAAAACGACACGAAAATGCACAATCTGTTATGTTTTATGGAAGCGTGCAAAAATTGTCATGAAAATGCACATTCAAAAAACGAGCGTAAAACATCATGAAATTGCACATTCTGTGACTTTTTTGTAAACTTGCATAAAACGTCACAAAAATGCACATTCTGTGACATTTTTTGTTGTGACATTTTTTGCAAACATGCATAAATAGTCACGGAAATGAACATTTTGAAAACGTGCATAAAATGTCACAAAAAAGACAAGTTGCGACGATTTTTGAAAACATACATAAAACATCACGAAAATGCACTTTCAAAAAATGCATAAAATGTCACAAAAATGCACATTTTGTGACGTTTTATGGAAACGAGCATCAAACGTCATGAAAATGAACATTGAAAAAATGTGCATAAAATGTCACAAAAATGCATATTTTGTGACGTTTTTTAGAAATATGCATAAAATGTCACAGAAATGCACATTCAAAAAACATGCATAAAACGTCACAAAAATGCACATGCTGTGACGTTTTTCGAAAACGTGCATAAAACATCACAAAAATGCACATCTGTGACATTTTTTGGAAACATGCATAACATATCACGAAAATGCACATTAGAAAAAAACGCATAAAATGTCATAAAAATGCACATTTTTTTAATTTTTTGGAAATATGCATAAAACGTTGCAAAAATGTACATTGAAAAAACATGCATAAAACGTCACAAAAATGCACATGTTGTGACGTCGTTTGGAAGCGTGCATAAAATGTCACAAAAGTGCACAATCAAAAAACATGCATAAAACGACACGAAAACGCACATTCTGTGAAATTTTTTGAAAACGTTCATAAAAAGTCAAGAAATTGCACATTTAAAAAACGTGTATAAAACGTCACGAAAATGCATATTCAAAAAACGTGCATAAAACTTCACAAAAATGCACATTTTGTGACCTTTTTGGAAATGTGCATAAAACATCGCAAAAATGCACATTCAAAAAATTGCATAAAACGTCACAAAAATGCACATGCTGTGACGTTGTTTGGAAACGTGCATAAAACGTCACAAAAGTGCACATTCAAAAAGGGCATAAAACGCACGAAAATGCACATTCTACGAAATTTTTTGAAAACGTGCAAAAAAAGTCACGAAATTGCACATTCAAATAATGTGCATAAAGTGTCACGAAAATGCACATTCAAAAAATGTGCATGACATTTTTTGAAAATATGCATAAAATGTCATGGCAGTGCACATTCTATGACATTTTTTGAAAACGTGCATAAAACGTCATGAAAATGAACATTCGAAAAACGTGCATGAAACGTCACAAAAATCACATTCTGTGATGTTTTTTAGAAATGTGCACAAAATATCACAAAAATGCACAATCTGTGACATTTTTGACAACGTGCATAGAACGTCACAGAAATGCACATTCAAAAAACATGCATAAAATGTCACAAAAATGCACCTCCTGTGACGTTTTTTGGAAACGTGCATAAAACGTCAAGAAAATGTACATTCAAAAAACGTGTATAAAACGTCACAAAAATGCACTTTCAAAAAATGTGCATAAAACGTCACAAAAATCTACATTCTGTGACGTTTTTAGGAAACGTGCGTAAAACGTCACGAAAATGCTGATTCTGTGACGTTTTTTGGAAATGTTCATAAAATGTCATGAAAATGTCAATTCAAAAAATGTGCATAAAATGTCACAAAAAGACACATTCGGTGACGTTTTTTGGAAATGTGCATAAAACGCTACAAAAAATGCACATTCTGTGACATTTTTTAGAAACGTGCATAACAAGCCACAGAAATGCACATTCAAAAAATGTGCATAAAATATCCTGAAAAGTCACATTCTGCGACATTTTTTGGAACACTGCATAAAACATCGCAAAAATACAAATTCAAAACATGTGCATAAAACAACATAAAAATGCATATTCTGTTACTCTTTTAAAAATATGCATAAAACGTCACAAAAATGTAAATTAAAAAAACGTGCAGAAAACATCACGAAAATACACATTCTGTAAGTTTTTTTGGAAACGTGCATAAAACGTCACAGAAATGCACATTCAAAAAACATACATAAAAAGTCATGAAAATGAACATGCTACGACATTCAGAAATGTGCATAAAACGTCTCAAAGATGCACATTAAAAAACGTGCATAAAATGTCATAAAAATACACATTCTGTAACTTTTTTTGGAAATGTGTATAAAATATCACGAAAGTGCACATTAAAAAAAACATGCATAAAACGTCACAAAAAAGCACATTCTATGATGTTTTTGGAAAACCTGCATAAAACGTCACAAAAATGCACATTCTGTGAATTTTTTGGAAACGTGCATAAAACGTCAGGAAAATGCACATTTTGCGACATTTTTTGAAAACATGCATAAAATGTGACGAAACTACACATTCTGTAACGTTTTCTGGAAACCTACATAAACCGTCATAAAAATGTACATTCAAAAAAGTGCATGAAACGTACGAAAATCACATTCTTTGACGTTTTTTGGAAACGTGCATAAAACATCACAAAAATGTATATTATGTGGCGTTTTTTGGAAACATGTACAAAATGTGACGGAAATGCACATTAAAAAAATATGCATAAATTGCCACGAAAATGCACATTCTCTGACGTTTTTTGGAAATGTGCATAAAACGTCACGAAAATACACATTCAAGAAACGTGCATAAAATGTCACCAAAAGTCACATTCTGTCACATTTTTTGGAAACATGCACAAAATGTCACGAAAAAACACATTCCAAAAATGTGCATTAAATGTCACAAAAATGCATACTCTATGACGTTTTTTGGAAACATGCATAAAATGTAATGAAAATATCCATTCGAAAAACGTGCATAAAATGTCATTACAATGCACATTCTGTGACATTTTTTGGAAACGTGCATAAAACGTAATAAAAATGCACATTCCAAAAACGTGCATGAAACGTCACAAAAAGCACATTTTGTGACGTTTTTTGAAAACGTCAATAAAATGTCACAAAAATGCACATTCTGTGACATTTTTTGAAAACGCGCATAAAACGTCACAAAAATGCACATTCAAAAAACGTGCATAAAATATCACAAAAATGTACATTCAAAAAACGTGCATAAAACGTCACAAAAATGCACATTTTGTGACATTTTTTAGAAATGGGCATAAAACGTCACGAAAATGCACATTCTGTGACATTTTTTGGAAACGTGCATAAAATGTCATGAAAATGCCAATTCATAAAACATGCGTAAAACGTCACAAAAATACATATTCTGTGACGTTTTTTGGAAACATTCATAAAACTCCGCAAAAAATTGCACATTCTGTGACATTTTTTGGAAACGTCCATAAAACGTAACAAAAATGCATATTCCATGACATTTTTTGGAAACGTGCATAAAATGTCATGAAAATGTACAATCAAAAAATGTGCATAAAACGTCACAAAAATGCACATTCTGCGATATTTTTTGAAAACGTGCATAAAATGCCAAAAAAATGCACAATAAAAAAATGTACATAAAAAGTCGCAAAGTTGCATATTCTGCAACCTTTTTTGAAAACGTGCATAAAATATCACAAAAATGCACATTTTGGGACATTTTTTTGGAAATGTGCATAAAATGTCATGAAAATGCTCAATCAAAAAATGTAGACAAAACGTCGCAAAAATGCACATTTTACGACATTTTTTGGAAATGTCCATAAAACGTCATGAAAATGCACATTCCAAAAACGTGCAAAAAATCTCACGAAAAGTCACATTCTGCGAAGTTTTTTGGAAATCTGCATAAAACATCACCAAAATACACATTCAAAAAATGTGCATAAAATGTCACGAAAATGCACATTTTGTGACTTTTTTTTGAAAACGTGCATAAAACGTCATGAAAATACACATTCAAAAAAGTGCAGGAAACGTCACAAAAATCACAATATGTGATGTTTTTTGTAAACGTGCATAAGACGTCACAAAAATGCACATTCTTTGACTTTTTTGGAAACGTGCACAAAATGTCACGAAAATCTACATTCTAAAAACATGCACGAAATGTCACGAAATGTCACATTCTGCGACATTTTTTTGGAAACGTGCACAAAATGTCTCAAAAATGCAAAATCAAAATTGAGCATAAAACGTCACGAAAATGCCCATTCTGCGACATTTTTTTGAAACATTCAGAAAATGTCAAGAAAATGCACAGTCAAAAATGTGCATAGAATGTCGCAAAAAAAGCAAAATTTGCAACCTTTTTGGGAAACGTGCACAAAATGTTAAAAAATTCTCATTTTGTGATATTTTTTGGAAACGTACTTAAAAAGTCATGAAAATGCACATTAAAAAAAGTGCATAAAATGTCACAAAAATGCGCAATCTGTGATGTTTTTGGAAACATGCATAAAACATCACAAAAATTAATATTCTGTGACCTTTTCTGGAAACGTGTATAAAACGTTACGAAAATGCACATTCAAAAAATGTAAAAAAAATGTCACGAAAAAGCACATAAATGCACATTCAAAAAATATGCATAAAACTTCTCGAAAATGCTAATTATGTGACAAGTTTTGGAAGCATGCATAAATTGTAATGAAAATGCGCATTCAAAAAACGTGTATAAAAGTTCATGAAAATGCACATTATGTGACATTTTTTGAAAACGTGCATAAAACGTCCTAAAATGCACATTCTGTGAATTTTTTTGGAAAAGTGCATAAAACGTCACAAAAATGCACATTAAAAAAACGTGCATAAAACATCACAAAAAACACATTCTGTGATGTTTTTGGTAACATGCATAAAACATCACAAAAATGCACATTCAAAAAAGTGCATAAAACGTAACGAAAATGCACATTTTGCAACTTTTTTTTGAAACGTGCATAAACTGTGACAAAAATGCACACTGAAAAAATGTGCATAAAATGCCACGAAAATGCACATTTGTGACATTTTTTGGAAACGTGCATAAAATGTCGTAAAATGCACATTCTATGAAATTTTTTGGAAACGTGCATAAAACGTCACAAAAATGCACATTCAAAACACGTGCATAAAACTTCACGAAAAACCACATTCTGTGATGTTTTTTGATAACATGCATAAAACGTCACAAAAATGCACATTAAAAAAGTGCAAAAAACGTCACGAAAATGCACATTCTACGACTTTTTCTGAAACGTGCATAAAATGTCACAAAAATGCACATTCAAAAAATATGCATAAAACGCCACAAAAATGCACATTCTGTGACATTTTTTGAAAATGTGCATAAAATGTCAAGAAAATGAACAATAAAAAAATGTGCATAAAATGTTTCGAAAATGCACATTTTGCGATGTTTTTTGGGAACGTGAATAAAACATCACGAAAATGCAAATTCAAAAAAATGCATAAATCGTCACAAAAATGCGCATAAATGCCCATGCAAAAAATGTGCATAAAACGTCACAAAAATGCACATTTTGCGACGTTTTTTGAAAAGTGCATGCAACGTCACGAAACTGCACATTCTGTGATGTTTTTTGGAAACGTACATAAAATATCATGAAAATGTGCATTCAAAAAACGTGCATAAAACGTCACAAAAATGAACATGCTGCGACGTTCAGAAACGTGCATAAAATGCACATTAAAAACACATATAAAAAACGTAAGGAAAATGCACATTTTGCGACATTTTTTGGAAGCGTGCATAAGACATAACGAAAATGCACATTCAAAACATGTGCAAAAAATGTCACGAAAATGCACATTCTGTTATGTTTTTGGAAAACCTGCAAAAAACGTCACAAAAATGCACATTCTGTGACGTTTTTTGGAAACGTGCATAAAACGTCACGAAAATGCACAAAAAAAATATGCATAAAACGTCACAAAAATGCACATTCAGCGACTTTTTTTGGAAACGTTCATAAAACATCATAAAAATGCACATTCAAAAAAGTGCGTAAAATGTCACAAAAATGTACATTAAAAAAATATGCATAAAACGTCACGAAAATGCACAAGTACTGTAATGTGCTTCCCCATGGGTATCTGGCAACCATGTATGTAAAGGCATAATCGGTGATTTGACAGCAA
>JANIHY010000008.1:55993971-56007030 GCA_027479065.1 Erythroxylum brevipes
ATAAGAAGAATACCCCGTTAGGCCAACGGGAGTATACTTACAGCATTCAAGTGAAGGATAGAGGTTGGGATCAGTTCGCGTCTGCATTACATGTCTTTATTTTGGATTCAATTGTTTATTCCTCAATTTCAGTATAAATTGTAATTTGAAATGACTCAAGTGTTTGCAATTGTGAAAGGGCCAAATGGCCATATGAGAATTTTGTAAATAACCTTGTATGATTAAAAAAGGGCTTATATCCTATTTGATTATTTGACTTCCGCATGTGTGTCTATGAAAAAGAAAAAAATATATACCAAATTTTGATTGATTGAGAGTGCGTAGCACACCACCCTCACGGGGCGCGGTCTCGGATATCACCATCGATATCGGGTTCGGGTCTTGCGGGAGTGGGGTGTTACACTACATATATACAAAGGTATTGCCATACGAAGGTTACGTGCAGTTGGAAAAGAAAAATTATTCTCTCTCTTATCTAACTTACTATTATTCTGTAATGATTATTTACAATTGGTGAATTGTATGTCTGGTTGACATGTGTGGGTAACTGGTGCGGAGGATGGTGAGGTGAGTCTATTGACAACCCCCTTCAAGTTGGCGTTGGTGATAACAGACCTAACTTGAAG
This sequence comes from Erythroxylum brevipes, assembly GCA_027479065.1. Taxonomy (NCBI): domain Eukaryota; kingdom Viridiplantae; phylum Streptophyta; class Magnoliopsida; order Malpighiales; family Erythroxylaceae; genus Erythroxylum; species Erythroxylum brevipes. Next base: position 55,994,598 of record JANIHY010000008.1, read on the forward strand.
ACATTAGAAGACAGGTCCATGGATGATAGGGGTTTGGTGAAGTAGTCAACTAACTATGGGGTGGAGGGAGTGTGAAGAGTGGAGATAAAACCTTCGATGATGGCATTACGAACACGATGGCAGTCAATTTCCACGTGCTTTATCCATTCATGAAAAATCAGGTTCTTGGATATATGGATTGTCATGACATTGTCACAATGGAGAGGGATTGGCAATGATAGAGGGATCTGCAAGTCACGAAGAACGTAAGAGAGTCAGCAAACTTCATAGAGGGCGCTAGCCATGCCGCAGTATTCAGCTTCTGCAGAGTGGCTCATCGTTTTTTGTTTATTGGTTTTTCAAGATACTAAAGCAGCTTCAAGCATGACTCAGTAACCAGTGAGTGACTTTCGGGTAAAGTTGTAACCTACACAGTCCAAGTCGGAGAAAGCATGTAATTGCACTGATGATTGCAGTGGATATAGGAGTTTATAAGTTACGGTGTGTTTAAGGTAATGTCGGAGGTGTAATCGAGCTGCTCAGTGCGGTTGTTGGGGTGTCGAGGTGAATTGGGTAAGCTGGTGGACTACAAAAGCCACATCTGGTCTGGTGCGGTTTAAGTACATGAGTTGACCCACGAGTCGACGGTAGCAATCTAGGTTATCTAGAAGGGGACCGCCATCAGGCGTAAGTTTACAACCTTGAGGGAAAGGGATGATGGAGGGTTTTAGATATGGCAATTGTGCTTCAGATAAGATGTCCTGGATGTATTTCTGTTGGGAGAGAAAAATACCATGAGGTGAGCGGTTCAGTTCTATGCCGATGAAGTAGTTAGCATATCCCATATATTTGATGGTGAACTGATCGTGGAGGTAAGCTTTGACGTCCACAAGTAAAGTCTCCAAGGGGCTAGTAAGTAGCATATCATCTACGTATATGACAAGGGCTACAAAATTGTCAGCAAAACCTTTAATAAATAAACATGAATCAGAATTCGATTGAGCAAACCCATAAGACCGTAGCTTGGACATAAGTTCTTGATTCCATTGGCCACCAGCTTGTTTAAGGCCATATAAGGATTTACATAGACTGCAAACCTGATCGACAGTAGCTTTGGAGTACCCCTGTAGAGGATGGATATACAGCTCTTCGGTGAGGGAACTATAAAGATAGGTGTTATTGATGTCACAGTGGTGCAATGTCCAACGGTAAGCTACTACAAGTGCTATCAAGATGTGGATGGTGGTGATTTTAGCAACAGGTGAAAAAATGCTGTGTAATCTAAGCCTTCTCTCTGGTAATAATCACGAACTACCAACCTCGCTTTTCGACGATCCACCGAGCCATCAGCGTTTCTTTTAATTTTAATAATCCATTTGATGTGCAGTGCTCGTTTTCCTTTTGGTAGACTCGTCAAATCCTAGGTGTGGTTTCATTCTAGTGCATTGAGCTCCAAAAGCATAAGTTGGACACAAAGTGGATTAGTAATAACAGTAGCAAATGTCAATTGTTCACGTTCAGTGTCTATGTTGACCATAAATGAAGAAAATGAAGGAGAAATAGAAAAGAAGGAGGTTTTAGATGAAGGACGAAACTGGGAGGATGACATCGTAGCTGTGTCGAGAGGAGGAAGGGAGGTGACATAGTCTTGTAGGTAAGATGGATGAGATTTTATCCCCGTGCTGTGTCAAAGTGGGACAAGCTGGGTGGTTTGATGTGGCTGTTGATTTGCACTGCTACTGGGTAAATGTGATGACTCAGGAATAAGAGTTTGGTCATGGGTTGTGGTAGTAGGTGAAGTTAGCGAATCATGTGGTTGTGCAAGTGAGGATAGTGGTATGTGTATTGCATGGGGCGGTGATCTATCAGGTTGACAGGAATATTTGGGAAAATTGGAGAAATATTTTGGTTTGTGTGGTTGTGAAAAGGAAAAATGATTTCATGGAAATCCACATCTCGAGAGACAAGAGTGGTCCAAGTATTGAGCTCAAGTAATTTATATCCCTTGTGTCCTGGCATGCATCCTAAAAAAAGGAATTGTTTTGTACAGGGAGCTAATTTGTCTTTGTAAGAAGCGGTGTTTGTGGCGTAGAAAAGGGAACCAAATAAGGTTGTCATAGGAAGGTGGTTTATGGTAAAGTCTTTCGTATGGTGTTTGCCAAGAGAGGATTTTGGTAGGAAGTCCGAACGTTGACATGAGTAGAGCCTCCCCCTAAAAGTGTTTAGGTAAGTTGGCTGGAAATAACAGTGCTATAGTAGTTTAGAGAAGGTGTTTGTGTTTACATTCAACAACGCCAGTTTGTTGAGGGGTATGGGGAAAGAATTTTTGGTATGCTATGCCTTTTGTTTGTAAAAGTTCCTTACATTGGTGGTTGACAAACTTGGTTCCAATTTCAGTGCGTACATAGGTGATGGAAGTTTTGTGTTGGTTTTCAATAATTGCTATGTAGATTTTTAGAGTTTCATAAACTTGATCCTTCCTGTTTAATAAGTAAGTCTAGGTGGCCTTTGTGAAATCATCGACTATTGTTAACAAATAGCTTGAACCATCAAGATTTTTAACCCCATATGGTCCCCATAAATCAAGATGTAAAAGTTCAAAAGGAAGTTGGGTTGAGAAATTATGATTTGGAAGAGGCCTTCGAGTTTGTTTTGCTAAGGGGCAAATGTCACATGAAACATTTTTAGGGACCAAAACATTCAAATTTGGAAAATGAGTAAACTCTTCTTTCAATATGTGTCCAAGGTGTAAATGCCAAACATCAAAACTGTCGTGTATGTGGTTTGCAACTGGGTTCTTAATATAAAAATCCAGAGAATGACCTTTTAAGCTGGATGGCATGAATTGATTTTCCTTTCCTATTTTGTAAATTCCCCTTTCGCCTCACTCACGACTACGATGTCTTTAGTCCGCAGGTCCTACAAATACACTTTGTCAGTTACAAAAATGATGCCAATATTATTTTGGGTGGCTATTTTGTGAACGGACATTAAATTATGGTGGAATGTGGGTATATGAAGAACGTTTTTTAAGTTGAGGGTTTCATGAAAATCAATAGTTCCAATATGTTTGATTTTGCTGTGTGAATCGTTTGGGAGGGTTACTAGTTTAAGGTGGAAAACTTTGGTTGTGTTTGTGAAGAGTGTAAGATCATGGCTCATGTGTGTTGAGGCCCTCAAATCCACTATCCATATACCATTGTCATATTTGTTACTATTAAAACTAGAAGGGTTTGTGTTCATACTTGCGTAGCTATTGTAAGTTACGTGATTAGCATCAACCGATGATTTACCATTAACCATGTGCATCAGGTCTTGAACTTGCAGGGTGAGGGCTGCGATATCTGCTTTAGTCTTAGACTCAATTTCTGGTTTTTGTTCCTCTAGTGAGTTATCTGCGTTCATTGCAGTGTATGTCATTTTACCCTTCTTCTTTTGTAGTTCTTTGTACCACTCTGGTATTCCATGTAGCTAAAAATAGGTTTCCTTCGTGTGTCCCTTTTCCCTTCAATGCTCACAAAATTTCTCGTTCCTTCTGTTTCCAAAATGCTTGCCAATAAAATCCTTATTTCCTTGTATTTTATAGTTATTTGGACCGGCCATAAGTGCCACTCCCATTTGAAAAGTATTCTCAGCGTTTACATTTTTTTGCTTTTCTACTGTTAATATCATATAATATGCTTTGTTTACCTAGGGCAACGGTTCAAGCAACATGATCTGACTTACCACAGTAGCGTATTCTTATCTAAGACCCAGTAGAAACTGCATTAATTTGTTTATGTTGAAAAACTCCAATTTCTTTTCGGCGTTCTCGTAGCCATACGTGCTTATCGACACCAAATAGTCTAAATCGTTCCACAACCCCTTTAGTTTTGTAAAATATACTGTTACGATGTTGTTATCTTGTCTTAAGTTGCTGACTTCTTGCATGATTTCATATAGGTGAGGCTCATTGCTTTCTCCATAATGCCTTTTAATTCATCCTAGAGATCCTTTGCCATAGTTACTACTAAGAAAGAGTCGGAGATTTCCTTTTACAGCGAGTTAATGATCCAAGCTATGACCATGTTATTTGCTTCCTTCCATTTCTTCATAAATTTGTTGTTGTCAACAGGAGGCTGTATCTCTTTGTTCATGAAACCAACTTTTCCCTTGGCTTTTAGGGAAATAATCATCAATCGACTCCATGATAAATAGTTTGCTCCTTGAGAGGTGGATTTACAAGTGGATTTCCAGGGTTATCTGCATTAGTAATGCTATAAGCTTCTTCATCGACGACGCTTTCCGTATTGTCATCCATCCCCATCTTTTGGAGTTACAAGGGAATATGTTTTATAAGGTAAGGCAGAAACATTGCTCTAATACCATGTTATATTTCATAAAGAGGAAGATAACTCTCTTGTATTGAATGAGCGTAAGAACTATAAATATACAAAGCTATTGGTGTACGAAGGTTACCTGCAACTGGAAAAGAAAAATTATTCTCTCTCTTATCTAACGAAATATTATTCCATAATGATTATTTACAGTTGGTGAATTATACGTCTGGCTGACATGTTCGAGTAGTACTTAGTGATTTAATCTCATTTAAAATGGACTTTTTAAAAATCAAGTAAACTCATATAACTTTTAAAATCAAATCCTTTTTAAAACAAAGTTATTCCTTTCTTTTAAATGGATTCATTTAATTGAACTAACGTATTTCTTCGATCAAATGTCAAGTTTATGATCATTGCATTTTAAATTTTTTTTAAAAAAAAATTCTTTTAGGTATAAAAAAGAGCATTTTCTTTAGCTAAATTATGCTTTATTTATTTAACTTGTTAATTAGCCAATTTTTTAAATTAAAGTCAAATCAGTTTTATTACTAAAGTCAAAGATCTATCCTTATTATACACATTTTATAAATATCTATCTTAATCACCGTTCCTAAGATTTTCTAGTCCAGGCCTTTGAATCACCATCGTCCATCCATGGTAGTTTTGTGTTCCTACAATAATATGATTATGAAGATTTCCTTGATCAATAAATTTGTATGATATTCATATTACTGTGATCGTTGAAAAAGAAATATGAACCGTTCATACTTCTCTCAACCCGTTCTCAGTCTCCTTCAACCTACCAAAATTGATTCCATTTGAACTCACTACTTAGGTCTTCATTTTTGTTTTCTTCTTGACGTAAGGGGTTCATGACCATCAAAGTGGACCTCGAGAAAGCGTATGACCGACTAAACTGGGACTTCATTCAGGACACTCTCGTCGACGTGGGACTTCTGACGACTTTGATTACCCTCATCATGAAGTGTGTTTCTACCGTTTCCCTCCAAGTCAATTGGCAAGGAGAACTCAACAACGCCTTCACTCCTACTCGTGATATTCGTCAGGGGGACCCTTGCTTATTTGTCTTATGTATGGAACGACTAGGCCATGCCATCACTCAGGCCGTATCCCAAGGCCGCTGGCTCCCCATCAAATTAAGCCGTCATAGACCACCACTCTCCCACCTATTTTTTGCGAACGATCTCATCCTTTTCGCTGAAGCCTCACCTGCCCAGGAGAGCGTCATTCGGGACATTTTGCATTCCTTTTGTGCCACATCTGGTCAGCGTGTAAGCATGGCCAAATCGAGATGCCATTTCTCAAAAAATGTCCCCTCCGATATGAGTCAAGTTCTCAGTGGCGTTTTAGGCTTCTCTAGGACTAGCGACCTCGGGCGCTATCTCGGAGTTCCTCTTCTTCATCACCGGGCTGTCAAGCTCACATACCAACATATCCTTGATAAGGTCCACCATAGTTTATCTGGCTGGTCGGCCACACTCCTATTATTTGCAGGCTGCATCACGCTTACACAATCAGTTTTAGCCGCCATCCCGAGTTACACTATGCAGACCGTCCGCCTACCCCGTGATCTCTGTAATGAAATAGAAAAAGCGATGCGCCAATTTCTGTGGGGTTCATCGAGCGCTCCCAGAAAATTCCTTTAGTTAAATGGACAGACGTTTGCAAGCTTAAGGAACTGGGTGGTCTTGGCATTCGATGCATTAGGGAAACGAATGATGCCTTTCTTGTCAAACTTGGTTGGTCGTTGGTCGTCCGCTCGGACACTTTATGGGTGCAAGTGCTCTCTGGCAAATACAAGTTTGATACCTCCCACATTCCCCCCGTCTTGAACTCCACAGGGGGCTCCATGATTTAGCGTAGCATCACGGCCACCTGGCCCACCGTTTATAAAGACCTGACCTGGACGGTTTGCAATGGTTCTCGGACGCGATTTTGGCTTGACTCCTGGATTACGGGTGCAGGCCCTCTCATTTCCCACACCGTCCACCCTCTCCCCGAGTCCGTTCTTACTCTTAGCGTTACACACTTTGTAGATGCCACTGGTAATTGGAATTGGGCCGCCTTCCACTCACAGCTTCCAACCCCATCTGTCACCGTATCGCCGACACATTTCCACCTCACCCGACCCTGGGGCCGGGTCAACTTGCCTGGGGTGCTTCTGATACTGGCCTCTTCACCGTTGCCTCCACCTACTCCATGCTCATGGGCCACATTGCCGAGTCGCCTCATGGAATTTGGAAGACAATCTGGCAGTGGCCAGGGCCGCAGCGCATCCGCTCGTTCCTTTGGTTATTAGCCCATGATTGCCTACTCACGAATCACCATCGAGCCCGTAAGCATCTCACGACGAACAGTTCATGTCCTCACTGCTTCCTCGAAGAATCTTCCCTTCATGCTGTGCATGACTGCCCTCGGGCTCGCTCCATGTGGACTGCCCTTTCGTCCCACCTCCTGGCGCCTAATTTTTTCTCCATGCCTCTGTGCGATTGGCTTTTAAGCAATCTCATTCCTCATCGTCCATTTCAGGGCCATGATTGGGCGATTATTTTTGGAACCACTTGTTGGTTCCTCTAGACCTGGCGGAACAAGTCGATTTTTGACTGTCATTTTACTTGGCCGTCCTCACCTGACATTCTCATTTTGTCTTATGGAGATCACCTCCCCGGGTCTTCGAGGAGGCACAGCCGGCCGGACACCAGCCTCGGCCCCCGCCGAGTCCTGCTTGTCAGTTGGAAGCCGCCACCACCGGGCTGGATCAAAGTGAATACCGACGGAGTCAGCGATCGGTCCCAATTCATGGCTACAGTCAGTGGCCTTCTTCGCGACAGTGATGGCATTTGGATTGCAAGTTTTACGCAGAATCTCGATTGGTGCACTCCACTGTCTGCCGATTTATGGGGTGTGTATTCCAGCTTATCTCTCACCTGGCGACTGGGGTTCCGTCACGTCGAGTTAGAAATGGATTCACTTGCGGTATACCAGATCCTCTCTTCATCGTCCAACCGCACGCAGGCAACCTACCCTATTGTAGCGGGCATTCATGAACTGTTTATCCATAATTGGACTGTTTTCCATCGGCATGTTTACCAAGAGGACAACAGATATGCTGAGTAGCTCGTCACTCAGGCTGATCTTAGCACATTTGATGTAACCTATTTTGATGTCGCGCTTACCGGGTGCCAACATATCCTTCTAGCGGATATGTCGATAACTAGCATCCCCCGCTCTGTTTTGTAACCTGCTTTGATAGCTTCCCTTTAATTAAAAATAATAATAATTGCACATTTCAATTTTCTAAAACAGTCTAACGGTACCGTATACCAGATATCAGAATCCTAGGGTTTTTGACCTTTGCTATAAATATCAGGAAGAGAGACCACCAACACTAAACCCTAATTTCACTTCGGAGTTGACGCAGGAAAAACGAGAACATATTTGAAATTGTACAGAAACTTTAGTTAACATCGTTGTGTTTTTGATCGAGACAGACATTAGATATGGACAAGAGCATGCTGGCAGGGTTGGACGGTCTACCTGAAGAAGATAAGATGCGAATGGCCACCATGATCGAGCAACTACAGTTGCGCGACAGGTCCGTCTCTTTTCCTTATTATTGCTTTATTTGAATTAAACGATGAGATCGTGGTCCTTTTTGTTGTTTTTAATGGGTGTTGCGTTTACATTAGTGATGTTTAGCTTTCGGTTATAGTAAAGTGAAAAATGTCGAGTCCTGATGTAGCTTATATTTATTGGTGAACTCTCAACATGCGATAATGTATTGATTTCAAGTTCTAGGGTGTTGGACTGGGCTTTAAGTTTCTGAAACAACAATCTTTGAGGTGCTACTGCTAAGATTGTGATATTTGGCATCCCTTACAGCTTTACGTATATGGGTTGTTTCTTTCTGGAAAGAAAATGTAGAAATGATGATTGTGGATTGTGAGAGGTAACTCGATTCATCTTCTTCTCTTGTTTCTGGCTTCGAATAAGACTGGCCCAACAAGAATTTGTGAGTTTTGTTGGTGTTAGTTGTGGTTGTGTCTCTTGTGAGGAAGGATAAAGATGTGCAATGCGTGAGTAGTGATGAAAAAGCAGAAAAAGAGCATTTGCAGTGGTAATATCTTATTGATATGCATTGTTGTTTCTGAAAATAATATGTATGATATAGGGGGTTCTCAACATTTTCCTTTTCAGACATCCTTGTTTGCTGCAGCTATTAATTATTCATCCCATACTAGCTCTTCTATGTGCTGAGTGATTCTGGAAATTGTTTCTTCTTATACTAGTTTTATGTGCTTTTGTGGTTTTGCATTCATAATAAATGCTGTAGGTTTCTCCACATCGATTTCTTTTTTGAAATTTTGGGCAAAAATGTTACTTTCTGTTGTTTGGAATAAATATTTCTATAGCGGTTTTGTCTCACTTCTATTTATGTTGCTTCACTTCCTACCCAGGTGGATAAGATGTCACTTGATTGGTTTAACTAGGTGGCATTGCTAATGTGAAGCCAGAATAATGTTCTCCTTAAAACCAATGCAGCAATCATGTTGTATTTGGACGTTTTGGGACCAACATTTACTATCTGTCAATTGGTTAGGTTTTGGTGTTTTTATCTTCTTTATTTGTGTAGAGTAAGGGTCGTCGAAGACAATAAAAGGTTATTCACAACATTAGCTGCATCAGAAAAATCAATCTCAGGCTCCATCTTTGGCCAGTTTGAATGAATTGGCAGCACATACCCGGAGCTGGTGCTCTGTGCTATAATTAAGTTCACATTGTGAGTTGATATTGCATGTTCTTAATATGTTCCCCTGCAGTTTGAGGATGTATAATTCACTTGTGGAGAGATGCTTTAATGACTGTGTGGACAACTTCTCACGCAAATCTCTTCAGAAGCAAGAAGAAAGCTGTGTGACGAGATGTGCTGAGAAGTTCTTGAAGCATTCCATGCGTGTTGGTATGAGATTTGCAGAGCTTAATCAAGGGGCTGCTACATCAGATTAGAACTTGATCAGATTAGTCAAGCAATCCATGGATTTGGCTTGAGAAACCATTTTGTTTTTGACTAATCACTATAGTTTTGTTCGGACAAGTAGGGAGCCGTTTAAAGAAATTATAATTACTTTTTACCTATTTCCAGCCGGGATTCCAAAGTGCCGGCCACATTGGTATCGTATTTTCCCAATTTGAAGCATAATAACACCTACTCGTTAGGAAATCAAAGATGAGCCTTACATGTAACAAAAATTTAATGTTTATAAATTGTTCTATTCCCTACAGGTTCTGTATTGTTCTCAACCTATTTATATTTTGAGGCTAAATCCTATTTTTGATTAGTCTACGAATAGGCCCAAGAATATTGAAAACAGGGATGCCAAGAAAGAAAATAAAAAGAATAGGTAAGCTGGGTCTTTTTGAAGTAGTTGATCTATCGCCATCTCTAGTTTAGCATGAGAGATAGTTTTACTTTCCGATTGTGGTGTTATGATGGACATTGTAGTTGATTTTATGTAATGCGACTGGAGGATCAAATAGCCAGCTGATATTCCTACAAACCCCAACTCATGAGCAGAAGTGCAGAAAAGTCTAGGGTTTAAGTTTATTGGCTTGATCACACTGACTTCATTGCTGTGAGTGAAATGAAGGAAGTTGGGTTGAAGTTGTTGGGGTGGATGCAATATGGACGATTGACTTGATGAAAATGAGCTCTAAGGCAACTTCTGCTTCTTCTTTCTGATGAAGGATTATGTAAGCAGACCCTTTTTTTCCTTTTTGGTCTACCTTCATTATTGCTTCTTATTTATGTTAAAGTTTTTAATAACATTTAAAAAATACAAGTAAAAGAAGAAACGAGAAAAGAACTTACATGGATGTTGTTCTTAGAAACCAATGATTGGATCATGCTGAACTTTAAAAAGAGGACCTATTCATCTGTATCCAATAAACCTGTACCTTTGTGCCTTTTGCATCTAAGTCATTCATTGACTCAATGAATGAATGATTTAGATGCAAAGGGCACAGGGGTACAGGTTTATTGGGTATAGAGGATCTCAAGGGTTTAAAAAGTGTCTAGATCAACAAATTTTTGGGTATAAACTTCGAATGCATTATTCCTATTCCATTCTGAAAACTTATCCTTTTAACTATTTTCAAATGATCTTAAAAGTCTATATGCCTATCTCTTTATCCTTTCCACTGTGCAACCCTTTAAGAATCGTTAAGGCTTAACCTGTACCATTTACTTTAGGCCCTTACAGGTTTATATTGGTGTATGCATTTGAATAACTCAAGGTTGAGAAGATTTATCGAATGTGTTTCAGCAACAATGAGTACATCTAACAAACTCCAAACATACGGATACATTTGGCTGGGACTTGAGCCTATAATATAGAGGATCTAAAGGATGATAGGGTGGATCGGGAAACGAACCCGACACTCAGAAAGAATTGTAATAAAGCTCCATCTTGTTAGGCCTTGAATCGTAACTTGAATACTCAGAAATCTCTTCAAGAATGGCAATAGATTGATTCATAAGTCTAAATCTAGATGTTTTTAACAGGTTAAATTATGAGTTAAATCAAGCTCAAATTGATCTAAGGTTTAATTTTTCACAAAAAAAAGGTTAGGCCTTATATAGGCTTGGGCCTTAGGCACGAATTTAATTAAAAAATTGTTATGTTATGTTTTTAATTTCAAAAAAATTAGTAAGAATGTGGTATTAATTTAAAAAAATGTGGCAAACTTGTTGAAGCACCTGAGCTGTGGACCTTGTCACGAAAGTAGGCATAAAAACAAAGGCATGAGTGATTTCCACTCTTAAGAAAGTAGACACAACTGACCTACTATGTAGGGGGTAAGGCTGCGTACAATTGACCTCCTAAGATTCTGCTTCATTGTTGAATTTCAGACTGGGTGCAATGATGAAGAAAGTAGACACAACTCTGGAAAATGATGTGAGTGAGCTTACTTTCCATATCTTGTTCCTCATGTAAATGGATGAATGGTTGAGATTGTTTCGAGATCACTGGTCAAGCTTGAAGACAATTTGCATCCCTGTAGATAGCATATATAAATATCTGTACTAGTGAGAGACATTTGGATTTCACATAGACTATTCTTAAAAGAGTTTTTTGAACGACGATTCCTGCCTAATTCTTAAATCTTTCTGATCTAGGCTTGTTGAATATTTATGATTGATTTTTAAATAATTCCTATTCGATTCTTAGCTTATGGCCTCGTAATCATTATCCTTATTTCCTAACGAATTTGTAGTTTCAAATATTAGTTTTTTACATTCTTACACCAAGTTAGTACCTCCAATTATGTAGACGTCAATACACAATTGAAATCTTTAGCTGATCATTTAAAGTATGCACCTTCATGAGATAATGAGACACTTCTAATGATAATTGATGAAGGTTTAAATATAGCTCAAGCTCTTGTTTTGATATCACAAAACAGCCATTAATTGGACCACACAAGATATAAAAGGAAAATGTCCTTTTATATGCATGCACGAAGGATGGGAACTTACAAATCAAAGATATACAAAGGAGATTAAACTCTTCGATGATGGAAGTAGTTAATATGGAAATTCTGCATTTGATGGATTTGGGAGTTATTCTAATACATAGCAAATTCAGAGGAAGAAGATGAGCGTTGAATATGACTCCCAATCATTGTAAAGCAATGTCACTTATGCTTTGACTGACATGACTTTTAAAATTTGTTAACGTTACTATTCTTACTTCTTATTACTTTTATCTTTGCATTCCATGTGTATTAGTCTATGCCCTACAACCAATTGATTGGCTGTAGTTTAGCGATAATATAATTTAAAGATATTCTTTATCTTATATATCTTTAGATATATATGACAAATTTTCAGGAATAATTCATCATCATCATCATACCCCGAAGTCTCGCACTAAAGCAGGGTCTAGGGGAGCCTGATAGTACACAACCTTACCCCTACATAGTTGAGAGTCTGTTTCCAGTAAGTCCACATGCATATGTGACATGATAATAGAGATGTAGGTTACAAGGAATAAATACGTAAAGATTAGTAGTACATTCAAATATCTTTGCAAATATGAGCAGAGATCATACCG